>JAPZAG010000394.1:0-76277 GCA_027475135.1 Bactrocera correcta | reverse complement strand
ATTGCTTTGAGTAAAAAAGGAAATCATTTCCATGTAAACCAGATAACGACTGGTGGCTTAAATGCTGGCGCTAATATACACAGGCACACTTGTTGTTGTATTTGTTTCCATACAATGGCCTGACAAACGATTTTAAATGGCTTTCTTTACTTTGCTGTAGGCGTACATAATTTTTATATTCGAAAACTAATCACTGCTTTTCCGACAATTTCTGACAACCAAAGAAAACTAACAGAAGTCATAATAAATAGGGTAATAAAGGAGATGGTACACCTATATTTGTGTTTATGTGCCATAAAGGATTTTATTCATGTTTTTTTCAAGCGGTGAACCATAATTTTTTTAGTTTTGGTTTTACACAATGCTTACTTGTTTTTTCGCATAAAACCATAAAATTCATTTATTAGAGAAATATGCTTTTAAACAAAATTTAACTCAGTAGAGTTATAGTAGCTTTACAATCCGGAATAAAATTGTTGTGAAATATTATTTAAGTAATTAATGTTTTTATTTTTTCTTTTATTTACCAAGCAGAGAAACATTAATTTTTTCGATTGCATTATCGGAATTTAAACCCGATCTTATAGAAAACCTGAAACACTAAATGGAAAAAGAAAATCGCCTTGAGCGCATACATACATATACATATATATTGAGCTGCAATTGATACTGCATGGCAATTAGTATACTAAATAATATTCCAACAATATTTTAAAAAGAAAATACTTAGATACTTCAAACTTAATGTTTATTATCATTCAAAAAAACATCTTTTGACATTTATTTGGCTTTTGCTCCGTTTTGGATGTTTCATGCGTTGAGTCCAATTTTTGGTGACTCGTTCGAGCATTTCGACTGGTAACTGGCGAATGAGACGTGACTCATGTTAATATAATATATGCAAGATTTATTTGTGAATTTATCTTAATACAGACTTATAATTATCTTACTAAGCTTCTACGAGACCTTAACATAGTAGATATGTATTATATATCGCAATGAAGTTATTGGAGGGATAGTTGCCAAACTGTTATGTTAGGCTCGGTAACTCGCGTTTTTTCCGATAAATCCATTGATTCTTGCCATGTATGGGAAGTGACGTCGTCTTGCTGAAACCAAATCTTGCCGAGATCACGAGCATCATTTTTGAAGAAATATAGACCCATGATTCCATTACCAAACCGTTATCTTTTGTAGATCAAATGGCGGCTATTGAATCTCTTCATGTTGCTCTTCGTCACAAATGTGGCAAATTTGCTGATTTACATACCCATTGAGCCAGAAATGGCCTCTTCGCTGAACAAAGTTTAACTCGAAAACGTTGGATATTCTAAGAACTTTCTAAGAGCCCATAGAGCGAAGCGATGTCACTTGCGATGGTCGAAGGCTTTAGTTCTTGCATAATATGCAAGCACAATAGGCTTTCAATTTAAGATCTCGACAACAAATGCGCTGAGTCGTTCCATATGTCAGTGCGAGTTGCTGCGAACTGTGCCAAGTCGACATTAGTTCCACAATGCTTAACTAAAATAATATGACTGCTCGACACGACTCACGCATGATCTGTCAAAAAAAGCTTTTGAAAAGTTTTTTTTTAAGATAAAAGGTAGAAAAGTTAGTTTATCAAAACTCGCGGCAACTCATCTTTGTTTTGGCGACGACTCTGGTTTATACCGAATTGGCAAAGCGGAAAAAAATGCTTGTAGCTGACTGGAGAACCGTATTTGCGCGCGGATCATAATAGAAAGAGGCTCGGCGCCGTCCGTCAGTCCCTTTTGTTCATGGTGTCCGATGTCCTCGAGGTGTGGATGATGAATATGGTGTAGATGTGTGGAATATGATGTGTGGATGATGTAGATGGTGTAGTCGTGTTGAATATGGTGTGTATATGTGGGGTGTAGCTTTATTATATTAAGAGGGGGGTCAGGTGCTCATTTAGCCAAAAGAGTATAAAAGACAGTTTTCTTGATTGTATTAAAATACAGCTATATGCTGAACTCGTCCGATCTGAACAATATGTTCGGAGGTAATGCCTTTAATTATTTCCATACAAGGAATTGAGTTGAAAATACAATAGGTTAAAACAACGTTTGTATGGCGACGTTTTTGGACGTATCTCAAGCTTTTGATAAATTTTGGCATTAGGGTCTACTGCTCAAATTGAAATACATGCTACCCAAACAATATTTCGAAATATTCGCTTTCTACTTAAAAAATAGATACTTCCGCACTAAACAATAAGATGCACACTCAAACTTTCAACTGACTTGCGGCGGTTCCACATTTAAGCGTGTTGGGGCCAATCCTTTATCTGCTTTTTACCACTGGCCACCCATCTAACCCAAGGTATATGATAGTAACTTTTGCGGATGACACAGCTTTGTTAGCAGCTTCAGTATCTACTCGATGAGTGCAGGCAGCAAACAAATATCGTCCGATTTATATAAATAATACTCCTATACCACATCATAACAAAGCAAAATACCTAGGTATTACCTTAGATGATAAGATACGCTGGAAAGAGCATGCCAACAAAAAGGAATGAGCTTCATATAAAATTTTCTAAACTTTACCACCTAGTTGACAGAAAATCCACTCTATCAGTTTAAAACAAACTAGTAGTATACAAGCCAGTTTGGGCCTATGGAGCCCAACTGGGGTTGCTTAAGTCAAAACAGAATTGCCAGCATTCAGGGCTTTCAAAGTAAGGTATTAAAGATTTTAGTTAACGCTCCTTGGTACGCTAGACCTGCTGACTTGCACTGTGATCTAGGCGTGAATTCAGTGGTAAATACAACCTCCAAAATTGAAAAGTTTCATCAACTGAGTTAATGCGGAAGCCTCCAGACTCAACGAAAATGCTAGGCGAGATATCGAATTGAAATGCAAGAATACTTGCGACCTAGTAAAACAACAGTAACAGCAAATGTATTTCTTAAAATTTAGCTTTAAAGTATTTCTTCTAATTAATTAGATACTTCCGCATTAAATGAAACTTATTTACTTCTGCGAATACATATTTACATACATTACACACTTTTGTGGAAATGGAAATATAATTTCTTAAACAACCGAATCATCAACATTACTTTTTCTTCTCATAATTTGAAAGTATTCTTCTTATTGTCTAAAGTCATCAATATTCATATATACATAAGAGTCTCTGCATACATATATGTGGGAGTGGAACCTGTCGGTGAAAAGTCCACATGTGCCTTTTAAATGCACCTCTGACCAAAATATATGTATCTAACTCGAACAACACTCGAACTATATAGCTGCATAGCATCATCAGCCGCTGCATGAAAAGCAAATTAAATTAATTTGAAATACATAACTCTTTAATTGGCGTAGACACCGCTTACGCGATTATAGCCGAGTTAACAACAGCGCGCCAGTCGTTTCTTCTTCTCGCCACGTGGCGCCAATTAGATATTCCAAGCGTAGCCAGGTCCTTCTCCACCTGGTCCTTCCAACAAAGTGGAGGTCTTCCTCCTCCTCTGCTTCCCCCGGCGAGTACTGCTTCGAATACTTTCAGAGCTGGAGTGTATTCGTCCATTTGAACAACATGACCTAGCCATCGGAGCCGCTGTCTTCTAATTTGCTAAACTATATGAATGTCGTCATATATCTCATACAGCTCATCGTTCCACCGTAAATGTTTCGCCGAACTTTTCTCTCGAAAACTCGCCACTTCAACTCATCAGTTGTTGTCATCTGAAACCTCTGCACCATATAGCAGGTTTTTGTTCGTCGAGAGAGGACTTTACTTTTCAATTGCCTACTCAGTTCGAAGCAGCACTTGTTGGCAAGAGTTATCCTGTGTTGGATTTCTAGGCTGACGTTGTTGGTAGTGTTTGCACTGGTTCCCAAATCTACGAAACTATGTACAACTTCAAAGTTATGATTGTCAACAGTGACGTGAGTGCCAAATCGCGAGTGCGACGATTGTTTGTTTGAAGACAGGAAATATTTCGTCTTGCCCTCGTTCACTGCCAGACCCATTTGTTTTGCTTCCCTGTACAGAAAGCGGAACTAACGGCGCGGGTGTTGAGGCCGATAGTATCAATATCATCGGCATACGTCAGCAGCTGTACCCTCTTATAAAAGATTGTACCTGCTCGAGTTCTGCAGCACGAATTATTTTCTCCAGCAGCATGTTGAAGAAGTCGCAATATAGGGAGTCGTCTTGTCTGAAACCTTGCTTGGTATCGAAGGGCTTGGAGAGGTTCTTCCCGATCCTGATGGAGCTTGTGGTGTTGCTCAACGTCAGCTTACACAGCCATATTAGTTTTGTTGAGATATCAAGTTCAGACATCGCCGCATAAAGGCAGCTCCTTTTCATGCTGTCGAAAGCAGCTTTGAAAACGACAAGGAGGTGGTGTGTGTCGATTCTCCTTTCATGGGTCTTTGTCAAGATTTGGCGCATGGTGAATGTCTGGTCGGATGTTGATTCGCCAGGTCTAAAGCCACACTGGTAAGGTCCAATGAGTTTGTTAACGGTGGACATTAACTTTTCACACAATACGCTCGTTAGAACCTTATACGGGATGTTAAGCGAGGCTTATCCCATGGTAGTTGGCGCAGATTGTGGGGTATCCCTTTTTGTGGATTGGGCGGAGCACACTTAAATTACAATCGTTGGGCATGTTTTCGTCCGACCATATTTTGCAAAGAAGCTGATGCATGCTCCTTATAAGTTCTTCGCCGCCGTGTTTGAATAGCTCGGCCGTTAATCCATCGGCCTCCGCTGCTTTGTTGTTCTTCAGACGGGTAATTGCTATTCGAGCTTCTTCATGGTGGAGCAATGGAACGTCTGGCGCCATATCTTTTCGTAAAATTTTCGAACATTACCCCTGTCGGCCAGCTTATCAAGCTCTTCATACTCACGCATTTCAGCCTCTTTCTTATTCTGTCTGCAAATGCTTCGCGCTTCCCTCTTCAACTCTTGTTATCTATTCCAACCCGCACGTGTTGTGGTCGATCGTAACTCTCTCCTCTGCAGCACGGCACTCCTCGTCGTGCCAGCTGTTCTTTTACATTTTTCGAAAACCACTGGTTTCGGTTGCAGCTGTACGTAAGGAGTTTGAAATGCCGTCCCACAGTTTCCTTGTACCGATTTGTTGACGAGTGCTCTCATAGAGCAGGAGTGCAAGTCGAGTAGAAAATCGATCGGCTGTCTGTTGTGATTGCAGCTTCTCGACGCCGAACTTTCCTTGTGTTTGTTGCCGCACGTTTTTTGCTGCACAGAGGCGGGTGCGAATCTTGGCTGCAAAAAGATAGTGGTCCGAGGCAATGTTAGAACCTCGGAGCGAAACAGTGCACATTTAAAAAGTATTATCGACTATATATGTCTTTCGTTATAACGGAAAAGCTAATCTCAACTAACGTTTCCCATGAGAAACGTAATTTTAAGGAAGCCTTTAATATAATTTTGCTGGCCTGATCTTGAAAAGGTTTCTCCCTATAACTACAATCAGTATCCATTATTTGATGCAAAGCTAGTCACTTTTCCTAAAAATTATAATCGCAAACACATTACAGTAACATCGCAAATTAAAACAAAGTTATCAGTAGAGAGAAAAAGTATTACCGGTACATAGGAAAGGAAAAAATATTTTGTAAAAATATTTTATACAGTAGGATAACTAGCCGGAGATAACCTCGAACATATTTTTAATCTATAAGACCCGGATACGATGTATTAATATTTCAAAACTTAAACACTTTATTTTCTTCAAATTTACTATAGAAGCACAGATTCAAACAAAAGATAATAAAAAAATGTTTTTAAACTATTACCGAAATGCAAGGTCTCATCGTACTTCAAGATGTAAGTTATTTGATTTCATTAATGTCTTGAAACTACCTTTCAAAAGGACATGAACTAGTCCTAAAGTAATACCTGACTAGTACCCACCTTGTACTAATTCTTCAAAGAACTTTTATTTTTCTTCGGTATATTAAGGTTGAAAATAATTGTATAATATATATTTCCATAAATATCCTGTGGAATCGGAAAGGTCGTATCTTGAATAGTTTTTGGATGGCAGCGTTCTAAAGAGCAACTCCTCGGAGGTCCAAACATATATAAGTGAAACCTTGAACGCGTTTTCTCTAAACGACATTTTTCAAAATTGCTGACATCATAACTCAACGAGAAATTGACCGGTTTTATTGGTTGAAAATTGTCAATTGGGCATTAGAAAAAAAGACCATTTTTTACCGACAAAAAAAAACGATTTTTTTTTTTAATTACGCTATTTTGTTAATTTGAGATATTTTTCAAAGATCGTAGGTCATTGTATAGGAAATTTCTTTAAATTTAATAGACTTTTCAAATTTTTTTGTTTCAGCTATCCATTCGGTCGGAATCATGCCAGCAGTTAGGGCACTTTTTTTTTGGCCCCTCCGAACAGTCCATAACTTTGTTATTTTTCAACATTTTTGTGAAAAAACAAATCTTAAAATGTAGTTTAAAAAAAATTACGAAAATCACCTAATTTTTCATACATCACACTGGTGTAGCTCCTTAACTAAAAAATATTTAAATCCAATAAAAACTGTCAAGGCCCTAAGAATATGTGTACTCCTGTACCTATAGTTAACATTTGATCGAAAATGTCGGTCAATGAGTGATATACATGAAAGGTGCGTTCCAAAGTAAACAGGACTTAAAAAAAATCAGAACAAATGGTTTTTTCGGCAAAATCAATTTATTTTATTCAAAATAGTCTCCTTCTGCTTCAATACAGCTTTTTGCGCGGTCCAAGAGCATGTCGAACGAGTGTATTAGCTTGTTGGCCCTCAGTATGCACGTGCAAGCCTTTTGAATGCCCTCTACGTCTGCATACCCCTTTCCTTTCATGGGCAAGTGCATTTTTCCGAAAAGGAAGAAGTCGCACGGTGCCATATCGGATGAATACCGGTAGTGATTAATGGTTAAAAGGTGATTTTTGGTCAAATATTCGGTCACAAGAGTCTCTCGAATGTTGGATTCTGAGCACTTTTTGGTCGTCATTCAATTCGTGCACACACCTTTCGTAAGCTGAAATGTTCAAAATGCATTAAATCGATGTCTTGGAGATGTTCAATTCCATTTCCATGAATTTTAATCGGCAGATTTTTCATGAATTCACGCATAGTTTCGATGGAATTTCCGGTGATCACGGATTAGGCAATTATCGCCATAAACTTTTTTCATAAATTGAAACATTTCGGTAAAAGTTTTACCAATTTTAAGACAAAATTTAATGTTGGTTCTTTGCTCGAAGCTCATTTTCACACCGATAACACAAACATACTGACACTTAAAACGCAATAACTTCAATTCCAATCAATAAAATGTCATGAAATTCTCACTGGACAATCGATAAAAATAGCAGATTCTAGCGCTCCAATCGACATATAGATGGCATCACCAGGGGGCGTCAGATTCAAAAAGTTTATTTTGGAACGCACTTTGTATATAACTGAAATTAAGAGATATCCTTCTCTTATATTATTATGTCTATGTGTCAAAAATGGGTTGAATCGGACCAATACTTCCCTTAGCCACAAAATACTTAATATAAAGATTTTCGAACTTCCGGGTGACCTTGTACCGCATATACTCGTATTGGACAATATGTGAGTTATCCCAATGAAAATATGAGGGCTTGTTTTACACATAAAAGTGTATCTTTGTGATTAAAATAGATAAATTTGAGCGGAAACTTGACCTAGCACGGTATAACTAATCGAGCCAATACCGCCAAATTATCGTAAGCGACAATTTTTTCGAAAATGAGTTTTTTATAGAAACTAGTGATTTAAGACGTAACGGACCTATCCCTGTTCATGTTTATCTCCAAAAAGATACCGTTATAAAGTTAAAGCAAGTGCTAAAATTATCGTAAATACATACATTTTTAAAACCTTAACGTAAGCGATACCTAGCGTTTTTATCTTAACTGCCTTGCGCACAATTTCATGTCGTGCAAGCGACAATACTTTTATCGCAACCGACATGAGTGCTTGACCTAACAGTGTTTACTACTCGTATATGCAAACCATTCTTGTACCTGTTGTCACATGTTTATTTCCATGAAAGATTTGATGAAACAAACATCGTTCTCATTGGATTATTGTTTAAAAATAGTTTGACGCATAATCAAATTTTGTATTAATTGAGTTATAATCGTAATGTAGATAGTAAACACCACAGTTATCAAATAAATCAACAATGTCGACTCCAGCAGCTAAGGTATGTATTATATTTTAATTTTGGTTATTGAAATTTTATTGCATATAATATTCTCTCATTTACATTATTTATGTCATATTTGTTTTTGTATGTTATTGTTTTTTATACTCCCAAATAAAGGAAACTATGCAGTAAATACCACCACTCCTCTTAACAGAAGAGAGTAATCCTGAAAGTACTTTTCCCAAGAACATACAGCAAAATACGTTAGTAATAAATCAATTCTTACTAACAGACAGCATCAACGATATTGACATTGATCCAATATTAACTGATACGACATCAGCATGTTTGATCGATTTGTTTTGTAATACCGATTTAAATTTTGAACAAAACACCAACCAACATGTACCATTACTTCCAAACAAACTTGTTGATTACAGTGATTCTGATACTGATAATTCTTATACTTTAATGGATTCAGATAACCAAAACAAATTGTCATATGTAGACGTAACATTTTCCAGTGATTCAGATGAAATTGAGTCAGCTCAAAAAATGGAAGAAGAAACGAGTGTTGGTAAAAGAGGATACAGGAAAAAAAACCTTTATCGAAACGCCTTTTATAAAAAAAAACAAATCATAATGCTGCTGTGGGGAAATCTGTGCAACCTAATCCTTGTATGAATAAAAGATGTGGTAAATCATGTGCAAATAAATTTACTGAAGATGATCGGATTAATATTTTAGAAAATTATTGGGGATTAGGTTGTGATAAAAGGCAAAAAGATTTCCTGCTATCATGTGTGAAAGAAAGACCGATTAATAGAGAAAGAGCTAGTAGTAATGTTCGCAAAAGATCATACGAATATTTTATAAGCTACAATAGACAGAATATTAAAGTATGCCAACAATTTTTGCTGAAGACCCTAAATATATCTGAAATGTCTTTAAGATATACCATCGAAAATGCCAATAATAGTCTGAATACCACTCGCGCAGGCAGAAAAAATCTTCGTCCTCATAATAAATCTGATGAAGTAAAAGTGGCAAATTGTTCATTGAGATGTTGCCTGCTGTTCCATCCCACTATTGCCGCAATAAAAGCACTAAAGTATATTTACCTGAAGAATTTCAAAACATATCGTTTTTGTATATACTGTATGTTGATCACTTGAAAGAAAAGAATCTTGAATCATCAGTATTATCAAAAAGAGTATTTTGTAATATTTCCAAAACAAATTTTATTATTGGATTCCACTTTATGGTGACCATGGCAAACGAATTAAGGCCTATGATTTGAGGGCATGCACCTGGAATGTCCGGTCCCTTAATTGGGAAGATACCGCTGCCCAGCTGGTTGATGTCTTCGTAAAAATAAAGGCTGGCATCACCGCCATCCAAGAAATGCGATGGACAAGGACAGAGACAAGTAGGTCCTTGTAGCATTTACTACAGTGGCCATATAAAGGAGCGCAAGTTTGGTGTTGGATTCGTGGTGGGAGAGAGACTCCGTCGCCGAGTACTATCATTCACTCCTATGAATGAACGTCTAGCCACAATCCGTATCAAAGCGAGGTTCTTCAACATACCGCTGATTTGCGCCCACGCCCCGACGGAAGAGAAGGACGATGTGACCAAAGATGCCTTTTATGAGTGCTTTGAGTGCACTTATGAGAGATGCCCCCGCCACGATGTCAAAATCGTGCTTGGCGACTTTAACGCCAGGGTGGGCAAAGAAGGAATCTTTGGCACTACGGTCGGTAAATTCAGCCTTCACGAGTAAACATCCCCAAATGGGTTGAGGCTGATCGACTATGCCGGGGCCCGAAATATGGTTATCTGTGGTACTAGATTTCAGCACAAGAAAATACATCAAGCTATCTGGCCGTCTCCGGAACGAAAAGCCACCAACCAGATCGATCATGTTGTGACAGATAGAAGACACGTCTCCAGAGTTATAGACGTGCGTAGGCTCTGAGGTCCTAACATCGACTCGCACCACTATCTTGTTGCAGCCAAGATTCGCACCCGCCTCTGTGCAGCAAAAAACGCACGTCAACAAACACAAGAAAGGTTCGACGTCGAGAAGCTACAATCACAACTTACTGCCGAACGAGTTTCTCCTCGACTTACACACCTGCCCTCTGAGAGCATTCGTCAACAACTCTGTAGAAGGGAACTGTGGGACGACATTTCAAACTCCTTACGTACAGCTGCAACCGAAACCATTGGTTTTCGGAAAGTGCAAAAGAACAGCTGGTACGAGGAGGAGTGGAGAGAAAAAGACTGCCTACCTTGCAACGTTACGATCGACTACAACACGTGCGGGATGGGATAGATACCGAGAGTTGAAGAGGGAAGCGAGAAGCATTTGTAGACAGAAAAAGAAAGAGGCCGAAATGCGTGAGTATGAAGAGCTTGATAAGCTGGCCGACAAGGGCAATGCTCGAAAATTCTACGAAAAGATGCCGCGACTTACAGAAGGTTTCAAGACCGAAGCATACTCTTGTAGAACCCCCAACGGTGATCTAGTCATCGATGCCCAAAGCATACTTAAATTATGGAGGGAACACATCTCCAGCCTGCTGCATGGCAGTGAAAGTACAACGCCAGGGGAAGGCGAACCCGATTCCTCAATCGATGACGATGGAACAGACGTTCCATTACCCGACCATGAAGAAGCTCGAATAGCAATTATCCGCCTGAAGAACAACAAAGCGTCGGGGACCGATGGATTGCCGTCCGAGCTATTCAAATACGGCGGCGAAGAACTGATAAGGAGCACGCATCAACTTCTTTGCAAAATATGGTCGGACAAAGGCATGCCCAACGATTGGAATTTAAGTGTGCTATGCCCAATCCATAAAAAAGGAGACCCCACAATCTGCGCCAACTACCGTGGGATAAGACTCCTCAACATCGCACATAAGGTTCTATCAAGCGTATTATGCCAAAGATTAAAGCCCACCGTCAGCAAACTGATTGGACCTTGTCAGTGTGGCTTTAGACCTGGCAAATCAACAACCGACCAGATATTCACCATGCGCCAAATTTTGGAAAAGACCCGTGAAAGGAGAATCGACACGCACCAACTATTCGTCGATTTCAAAGCTGCTTTCGTTAGCAAGAAAAGGAGCTGCCTCTATACCGCGATGTCTGAATTTGGTATCCCCGTAAAACTAATACGGCTGTGTAAGCTGACGCTGAGCAGCACCAAAAGCTCCGTCAGGATCGGGAAGGACCTCTCCGATCCGTTCGATACTGAACGAGATTTCATAGAAGGCGACTCCCTATCGTGCGACTTCTTCAATCTGCTGCTGGAGAAAATAGTTCGAGCTGCAGAACTTAATCGAGCAGGTACAACCTTTTATAAGAGTGTACAGCTGTTGACGTATGCCGATGATATTGATATCATCGGCCTCAACACCCACGCAGTTAGTTCTGCTTTCTCCAGACTAAACAAGGAAGCAACGCAAATGGGTCTGGCAGCCAACGAGGGCAAGACGAAATATCTCCTGTCATCAAACAAACAGTCGTCACACTCGCGACTTGGCTCTCACGTCAATGTTAACAGTCATAACTTTGAAGTTGTAGATAATTTCGTCTATTTTGGAACCAGCATTAACACCACCAACAATGTCAGCCTGGAAATCCAACGCAGCATTACTCTTGCCAATAGGTGGTACTTCAGACTGAGTAGGTAATTGAAAAGTAAAGTCCTCTCTCGACGAACAAAAACCAAACTCTATAAGTCGCTCATAATTTCCTTTCCTGCTATACGGTGCAGAGGCTTGGACGATGACAACAACCGATGAGTCGGCTTAAAGAGTTTTCGAGAGAAAGGTTCTGCGAAAGACTTACGGTCCTTTGCGCATTGGCCACTGCGAATATCGCATTCGATGAGTTGTACGAGATATACGACGAGATTGACATAGTTCAGCGAACTATGCTGGCTAGGTCATGTTGTACAGATGCATGAAAACTGTCCAGCTCTGAATATATTCGACGCAGTACCCATCGCGGGAAGCAGAGGAAGAGGAAGAAAAAGACCTCCACTCCATTGGAAGGACGAAGTGGAAAAGGACCTGGCTTCGCTTGGAATATCCAATTGGCGATACGTGGCGTATCTCGTAAGCGGTGTCTACGCCAGTAAAGAAGAAGAAGATCAATTTACTCAAAGTATTGAATTGTATTCTCATTTATTTTAACTGTATTGAGGACTATGTAAAAAAAGAAAAACAATCGTTTTTCGAAGTTAATGCACATTTTATTTCTTACATGAATAAGATTATACAGGTTTTACTTAGCAGTAATAAGTATTATATATTTTAATAACTAAATGTTCTATTTTTAAATTCTAAAGATATGTTTTTACAAATAGGAAAACGTATCCTACGAGAGTATAAAAATGATGCCCTCTGAATTACAAGAAAATATCTGAGAGATTTACCGATATTTTCGGTGAAATATTAGGTTAGTTTAGGTTAGGCACTGAGTTCTTCGTGTTCGATATCAGGGACCTTGAAAAGTTATAACCCGATCACGGCAGTTTTTCCACAAAGGATACCTCAGTTCAAATACCGTATTTATGTAAAGTTTTATTCCGCTATCATCATTGGTTCCTAATGTGTATATTATACAGAGAAGGCATCAGATGGAATTCAAAATAGCGTTATATTGGAAGAAGGCGTGGTTGTGAACCGATTTCACCTATGTTTCGTACGTGTCATCAGGGTGTTAAGAAAATTTTATACACCGAATTTCATTGAAATCCGTCTAGTAGCTCCTGAGATATGGTTTTTGGTCCATAAGTGGGCGACGCCACTCCCATTTTCAAGTTTTAAAAAAAGCCTGGCTGCAGCTTCTTTCTGCTATTTTTTCTGTAAAATTAAGTGTTTCTGACGTTTTTTGTTAGTCGGTTAACGCACTTTTAGTGATTTTCAACATAACCTTTGTATGGGAAGTGGGCGTGGTCATTATCCGTTTTTTTTTTTCCTTTTTGAACTGTATATGGAAATGTCTGAAGGAAACGACTCAATAGAGTTTGGTTGACATAGCTGTAGTAGTTTTTAGATATGTACAAAAAACTTAGTAGGGGTTGGGGCCACGCCCACTTTTAAAAAATAATTACGTCCACATATGCACCTCCCTAATGCGATCCTTTGTGCCAAATGTCACTTTAATATCTTTATTTGTGGCTTAGTTATGACACTTTATAAGTTTTCGGTTTTCGCCATTTTGTCGGCGTGGCAGTGGGCCAATTTTGCCCATCTTCGAATTTAACCTTCTTATGGAGCCAAGAAGTACGTGTACCAAGTTTCATCATATATCTCAATTTTTACTCAAGTTACATCTTGCACGGACGGACGGACAGACGGACGGACGGACAGACAGACATCCGGATTTTAACTCCACTCGTCACCCTGATCACTTTGGTATATATAACCCTATATCTGACTCTTTCAGTTTTAGGACTTACAAACAACCGTTATGTGAACAAAACTATAATACTCTCCTTAGCAACTTTGTTGCGAGAGTATAAAAACAAAACTAAAAAAAAATTTGGCATATGTTGCCAACTTTTTCAAAATACGCAACAAAATTCATAAAAAAGTATTTACACAAGAAATATCACATTATTTTTATGTGTAAAGTGTTATATGATGAAAAAACAACAACAAAAATTTACTTTTCTTTTAATAAAATAGGTTACCAGGTAAGAAAAATAAAAAAAATTGCATAATATTTTTTCAAAATTGTTGCTATCCTGGAGACAAATACACACTATTTGAATAAAATACAATTTTTCTAAAGCGATATGGCAACCTTTGCAAAGTTAATCCTTTCGTATGAGAAATTTAAAAGGATTATTTGGAACATATAATTTTAACTAAAAATTTATTATTGAAATTTTCCGCTAATTAAAACTTTCTTAAAATAATATATCAACTTTAGCAAACTTATTGATACCATAAAAGTAATAATAAAAGAAAAATATGTAAATTTCAATGTCAGATCAAGAGTGATTTAAAGAACGAGAAAAAACATTAACTTCGGCTGCACCGAAGCTAATATGCTCTTCGCAGGTGCAATTCTTTTAGTAACTATGTGTCCAGTTTGTATGGTAGCTATATGCTATAGTAATCCGATCTGAAAATTTTTTTCCGATTGTTTGTATGCCAGCTACATATATGTCTTACTTATACTTACAAAGGGATGAGCTAGGTATGAACTAACTTAAAATGTGTACTTAACTGTTATAGATTAGTTTCCGTCGTCCTAGCTTTGCTAGTGTCCTGTTCCTAGAAGGTTCTCAGGACCCTTCCACCATCAAAGCAAACAAAATCAATTTGTTTTGTTGCTAAAAACCACGAAAAGTGAAACACAATTACTTGAAAAAAAAACTGTCACCATTGGTCAACATTGTTTATTTTTTATTTTGAGATCCGTATAAAATCATTTTTTATACTCTCCCCAGAAAGTTGCTAAAGAGAGTATTATAGTTTTGTTCACATAACGGTTGTTTGTAAGTCCTAAAACTGAAAGAGTCAGATATAAGGTTATATATACCAAAGTGATGAGGGTGACGAGTAGAGTTGAAATCCGGATGTCTGTTTGTCCGTCCGTCTGTCCGTCCCTCCGCTCGTGCAAGCTGTAAATGGAGTAAAAATTGAGATATCATGATGAAACTTGGTACACGTATTTCTTGGCTCCATAAAAAGGTTAAGTTCGAAGATGGGTAAAATCGGCCCATTGCTATGCCCACAAAGTGGCGAAAACCGAAAACCTATATAGTGTCATAACTAAGCCATAAAAAAAGATATTAAAATGAAATTTAGCACAAAGGATAACATTAGGTAGGGGCATATGTGGACGTAATTATTTTAGAAAAGTGGTCGTGGCCCCGCCCCCTACAAAGTTTTTTGTAAATATCTCGGAAACTTCTATAGCTGTGTTCAACCAAATGACCAAAAACCATATCTCAGGAGCTTTAATCTAATTAATTTTACAGCAAACTAAAAAGTTATGTAAATGAAGGATAATGAAATTTATTATCACTTTATCATGCGAGAGTATAAAATGTTCGATGACACCCGAACTTAGCCCTTCCTTACTTGTTTTAGCTTCACAAACCCCATGCATGCATTTGCAACCAAATCTAACAACAGTAAATCATCTCTACGACACATACTGCAACAACAAAAGATTTAAACAGAAACAAAATGAACTGCTGCAACTGCTGGCTGAATACATGAAAAACGAGAGTGTGTGAGTGTTTTTGGGCTTTAGCCCTTTTGTATGTCCAGCATAGCCTTTTAGGACTTAGGTTGTCACCAGCTTCCTATCAATGCTGCAATACTACCATCCCGCCGCATCTAACAAAAGTGAATGCGGGCTAATGGTGTAAAGGATTCACGACTGAAATGTAACAACGCCAGCTGTCACGGTGTTTGAGCGACATTTCAGTACATTTGCCATGCGGCGGCCATCCCGGATTGATATTCGTCAAAATTAGCGCAAAGTTAACACTCGGTAATTTGTCATTTGGCACGTTTTTGGCTGAGCGAATGCAATCGACGGACGGCAGTGGCAGAAAGTTAGCGTGTATGTTTGATTCACATACATATTTGGTATAGAAGGAAACTATACATTAAAAACATGTATAAACTGGCATATTCGTGGATCATTTGAAAAGCCAATTTGACAGCTGAAGAAAGATTTGTCGTTTAATCGTTTAAGTAAGCAAATGTGTGTTAATAACGGGGTTTTCAATAGGAACGCTACAAAAGTAGACCAATAGCGACAGCAAACGACGAATTATTTTTTCTTGCTCTTTTGACATTTCTCTTCACTAAAATTTGTAATTTTCTCATGGAAAGGCACAGTACAAAATGTTACCGTGCCAGTGGGACAAAGAGGTGCACGGAGTCTTGAGAATATTTCTGCCGCTGGCACATCAATTTAGGAAGATTTAGTCTCTCACACTTCGTTCTTAAGCGTTGGGCATCTCTGTGAGGTCGTTGTTGAGAGTTTGTCAAAAAGATCTTGGTCTGTGTCCTTACAAAACCCAATTCGGCGCAAGAACTTAAGCCATTTGACACCCAAAATCGTCGAAATGGCCAGTCAATTGGCTGCCTCGGTCGTACGAATTGACGCCGTTAGGCTACGTCTATGTTCTATGCCAACAACCCAGTGACGATTAATCAACTTCTTACGAATATGGAAAGGGAAATTTTAGCAGTGTGGGCCGATTTATATTTGAAAACCGTCGAAAATTGGGTTCAGCGTCTGGACTCCTACAAGCCTGCTCGTGGTGGCCATGTAAAAGAAATCGAGTTCCATATATAATTGTATATATATTATATATCAAAACACCGACTCCAATGTTCCTTCTTCTTCTTTACTGGCGTAGACACCGCTTACGCGATTATAGCCGAGTCAACAACAGCGCGCCAGTCGTTTCTTCTCTTCGCTACGTGACGCCAATTGGATATTCCAAGCGAGGCCAGGTCCTTCTCTACTTGGTCCTTCCAACGGAGTGGAGGTCTTCCTCTTCCTCTGCTTCCCGCGGCGGGTACTGCGTCGAATACTTTCAGAGCTGGAGTGTTTTCATCCATCCGGACAACATGACCTAGCCAGCGTAGCCGCTGTCTTTTAATTCGCTGAACTATGTCAATGTCGTCGTATATCTCGTACAGCTCATCGTTCCATCGAATGCGATATTCGCCGTGGCCAACGCGCAAGGGACCATAAATCTTTCGCAGAACCTTTCTCTCGAAAACTCGCAACGTCAACTCATCGGTTGTTGTCATCGTCCAAGCCTCTGCACCATATAGGAGGACGGGAATTATGAGAGACTTATAGAGTTTGGTTTTTGTTTGTCGAGAGAGGACTTTGCTTCTCAATTGCCTACTTAGTCCGAAGTAGCACCTGTTGGCAAGAGTTATCCTGCGTTGGAGTTCTAGGCTGACATTGTTGGTGGTGTTTACGCTGGTTCCAAGATAGACGAAATTATCTACAACTTCAAAGTTATGACTGTCAACAGTGACGTGAGTGCCAAGTCGCGAGTGCGACGACTGTTTGTTTGATGACAGGAGATATTTCGTCTGGCCCTCGTTCACTGCCAGACCCATTTCTTTTGCTTCCTTGTCCAGTCTGGAGAAAGCAGAACTAACGGCGCGGGTGTTGAGGCCGATGATATCAATATCATCGGCATACGCCAGCAGTTGTACACTCTTATAAAAGATAGTACCCTCTCTGTTAAGTTCTGCAGCTCGAACTATTTTCTCCAGAAGCAGGTTAAAAAAGTCGCACGATAGGGAATCGCCTTGTCTGAAACCTCGTTTGGTATCGAACGGCTCGGAGAGGTCCTTCCCGATTCTGACGGAGCTTTTTGTGTTGCTCAACGTCAGTTTACACAGCCGTATTAGTTTTGCGGGGATACCAAATTCAGACATCGCGGCATAAAGGCAGCTCCTTTTCGTGCTGTCGAAAGCAGCTTTGCATCAAAAGGGGGGTCACTCATCCGAGGCTTGTTGTTGTCTATCATTGGGGGTGTTTTTTTTACGTGGCGGGTCCCAAACCCAGCGCACAACCCTATGCAGGGGTGTTTCGCCTTCTCACTTTAGCTCGCCTTCAAACGGATGTTCTTAGGCTACCCAGAGGATACTTGGTCAAAGACCGGAAGTCGTGAGCTGCTTGAGTCATATGTAAAAGAATCGTTTCTGGCCACTCCCAAGTGAATGGCGATCAGAGAACTTTCCCCCCTTGCGTGAACTTCTACACATGACTCCATCCTCCACTCCAATGTTCCACCAACTTTAAAATTGCCAACAATTCTTAACATAATGGAATGTCAAAAAAGTCTTGAGGCATTTTTATTGAATCTATTCGTGTGGCACCCATACATCGAGCTTCTTAGTGACTCCAAGCTTCTTCAAATGGTTTATAACGGTTTGATGACTACTATGCCGGTCTCTTTCGACCAATTCAGCGATTTTATCGCAATTTTTGACGACAGGCCTTCCGGAGCGTGGCGCATCTTCGACCACCTCTACACCAGAACGAAAACGTTGAAACCATCATTTCGCGGTGGAAATGGAAACTGTATCGGGTACATAAACTGCACACATTTTATTGGCGGCTTGAGTTGCATTTTTGCCTTTATCGTAGTAGTACTGTAAAATATGCCGTATTTTCTCTTTATTCGCTCCATGTTTGCGACGCTTTAACTCACGAACGACTTAAAAGAAACGACAATCAATCAAACACGTGTTAGCGCGTGAAATGAGCTTCATAGCGTGATCCGATGCGACGAATAAAACTAGAACTACGCGCTTTCAGCGCCAACTAGCGAAAATACCGCAAGACTTTTTTGACTTCTTACGTTCCTCAAACAAAAACTTTACATATTTTGTTTTTATATTTATAAATTTAGTTGATACGTTAACCCATTTTTATTTAATTTTTGTTTACATGAATGCATATAAAATTCTAATTTTCCTTTTAAACTGATTTTTATGTTTTCTGACCTTCTGATTTTTAAATTTAATTTAAAATTTAAACTTCTCCACCTTCTTCTCTTTTTTACAATCTTATTTGTCTATATAAGTAGATTACATACTTTACATAATTGTTTTCTTTTATTTTCCGCATATTTATTATAGTTTTCAATTTATTTATTTTTTGAATTATTTGGGGATTATTTTTTGGTGTTTCTTTATTGAAAAATATGTTGTATGGAATTTCTCCTGTACTCTAGTGAAAAATTGTATGACTATAGGTATAAATTGATTGTTCTATTTCTAAATATTTCAATTGTTTGTCTTCCAATGTATGTGTTAGTCTTAACATTTCATTGACTGTTTTGTGAAGTTAGTTTTGCCTGTTGCTACCTCAACTTTAATGTTCATTTGATCATACCATCTTTTAATAATTGTGTTAATTAATCATTTGTCTTAGTAAATTTTCATAACTTTCGGAGTTCCTATAGTATTAAATATTCTTGACAACGACTTTTCGACTCAAGCTAGTTTAATGCCTTAACCTTCTCTATCATATCAAATCTATATATCTAAAAATGAATCCCTTTCTCCCTTGGTCACGGCATCACGCGTGAATGGTTGGACCGATTTCACTAATTATTTATTTTTTTGTTGTGTTTTTTATTATTAGGAGAAGATTCTTTTATAAGAAAAAATAGCGAAAGTTGCGCAGGAAACTAGAATATTTCACCTTTTTATTAACACGAGTGTTTCTATTTGCGCTTACTATTAATCAATGTTCGTGGCCTAACATCCGTGAACTTGTTATTGTTGAATTGTGCGGCACATACAGAAAGGCCTGGCAACGTTTGGGATTGGTAAAGAATGACCTCATTGGGTCCACACTCTTAAAGATGCTGTGATTTCGTGAAATGCTAAACAAATAGGAACATTGTTCTTAATAATTTTGTCAGTAAGCTTTCCATCGACACCGATTTACTAACAAATACAAAGATCATATGGCTGAAGACAAATTACTTGAGAAATGACTTAGAACATTGAATGTAGATTTGCAATTTAAAGAAGAAATTCACAATGAAGCATTACAAACAAAGGATTAATACAATTAGGACTGACAACACCCAATCTCTCAATGCATGAGGTATTTAATGTAGAATTGAGACACCAAATTCAATATGATTCCGAGACATTAAAAGAAACCGTTCAAAGAAACGTTCCTCTTTTAAATGAGCAACAAAAATATGCCTACGATAATTTTATGAAAGTAGTGAACGTTGGAACAGGTGGATTTTGTTTTTTTTGGATATATGGCTGGATTTTCTAAAAACTGCCATTTTAACCCTTGTTTTTCAACAACAAAATAGTTAAACCACTGTCAAAATGCCACTTTTCTCTATCACGCATTGGGAATAAAATTTTCTATAAAATACGTTTCAATTTAAGCAAATCGGTTAGATAATTAGCTCGCAATTTTGATGGTCGGATAAAAAAAGTGAGTTTTGAGGAAACGAGTCTCAAAGTTTTGGTGCCTATGCAGCCGTTGCATAAAGTGCAGTGGTTCGGGGATCTATTTCTTCGAAAATATTCGGAGTACTCCAATGAAACTTCGGGACTATATTTTCGAATAGCTTTTCTATAGACAAGAGCGAAAAAAATTTTAATTTTTGGAAAATTCTAGAGGTATCTCCCTCCTTAATTCAACATTTTGCATAAAAAGTTCTCTTTTTCGCTGTTCTTCAGGCATGTTTGTTTTTGTTCCACCCCTGACGTCTAACTGACTTTCGGCCTACCCCGTCATGAAACGTAGCCACACCACATTTCAACACAAAAAATCATCATAACAGCACACCACACTCACCACTCACCTTCCACATCACACCAATACACTCAAATATGACACCACACTACCAACCAGAACACAACAGCTTACACAAAAAAGGGACGGACAACTCCAGCCGCCTACACTTCGCTTTTTGTTTCCGTACGAGTCATCACTCAAAGCACTTGCGCATACTCTTTTTCGCAGCATCGTTTGCTTCCTTTTTCCTCTCACGTCAATCATCACTTGCCCATTCTGCCGCCAATTGGGTTATTGGATCAATTTATAACGTTTGCACATAAATATATGTATAAATAAAATAGAGTTATGAAATTTGTATTAACAAAAAAAAACAGCCCGTGCTGTGCGTTTCTTCCTTTGTAAATGAAAAGTGAATTCCGAAATTTGAAACCCAGAAAACTCATTCTGTGCATTATTTCTCTTCTTACACCAATTGAGTTTGGAAATAAAGGTGAGTTGCACAGGTAATGAAGCATGAAAATAACAATAAAAAATTTTTTAATAAAAATAAAGTGGAGTGACTATTATACACATACTTGAAATTATACAAGTGAAAAAAAAATTATAAAACAGTGCAGTGAAAAATACTTAAAAACCATAAAAAAATTGACATATACAGTCTAGTGCAGTTGGGATATATAATATATTTAAGAAAGGAAGACTAAACGAAAACAAAAACAACAACAACAGCGGGCGCGAAAATAAATAAATCACACCACCGGGCGAGGATAATAAAAACAAAGACAACATACCCAAAGCACGTACAAACGGCACACAAGAGAATAAAGAATTAGAATTAAAGAATTAATAAAGAAATAAACATTAGGGCAATCCACAAATAAATGCACTCCCCCGAAATTCCCTTGATGCGAGAAAGGGTAAGTGTATCGCTTCCACCTTACTTATATGCATGTACATATGTATGTATGTTAAAAAAAAACTGGTTTACCAATTATAACTCTGTTATAACCTTAAACAGTTTCTTAAAAACGGATACTAAAATTTAATACGGTGCATTAAAAGACCGATATTAAAGTTGATAAAATACATACTTGTATTTAAATTACTAATGCCTATGTATGCTTTTCTTTGTGAACACAATCACACAAAATAAATTAAAATCGTACAAAAACGCCCAAGTCTCTACTTGCAATATTTTCCGGCACCCCTTCTGCTTTTAAAGCAGCAAGCGAATTGCACTAATAAGCAAAGGCATATTGAAAAGTACAAAACAAGAAATAAAAGAAAACATAAATGCGGAACATATGATTTATAAATTGAAACACACATGGAAACCAACATTTCTTAGCATGGTAATTAGCTATCATATACTTACCGCAATTTATTAGAGGCAAATATAGGAACATACATACCGTCACACATGTGTGTTGAGTGCAGAAGTTAAAGACCTGAAAATCTTCCGCTCTTATCGCATCAACCCAAACGCGCTACTTCATCCGTGACCTAGAGTTACTAAGAGAATCGAAGCCAATTGAAAAAAAGAGCTCACTCTTAGTACTAAACCCATTTATAGACACGAAAGATCTGCTTCGTGCAAACGTCCGGTTTGCTAATACCAGCCTTACGTATAACGAACCGCATCCCATTATAATACCAGAGAAATCCTCATTTCCCACATTATTCATCAATTATATCCAAATACTCATGTTACACGCCGAACATCGCCTCATGCAACATATGGTACGCCAAGAGTACTATGTTCCCCACCTTAAGGCCCAAATCAAGAAGTGCATTTTCACGTGCAAGGTCTGCACTATGCACAAGCAGAAAATGGGAACGCAGATTATGGTAGCACTTCCCCCGGGAACGCTGCAACTTCGCTCTGCCTTTCACCACCACAAGTGTCGACTTTGCTGGGCCTTTTCAAATAAAGCCTCCATGCTAAGGTCTCCCACCCTGATGAAAGGCTATGTGGCTGTCTTTGTCTGTTTTACGACAAAAGCAGTACACCTTGAGCTATGTACCAGTCTGACAAAGGAGGCTTTCCTCGCAGCATTTGCTCGCTTCGTCGGACGACGTGGCCTTCCATCCAAAATCATGAGCGATAATGGTAAAACATTTAACGGAGCTCAAAGAGCCATAGAAAAGCAATTTGTGAATTTTATGAAACAAGTCTCACCTGACATTATAAAAAAATATGCTCCCCAAGGTATCAATTAGCAGTTTATCACCCCAAGCGCTCCACATATGGGTGGTTTATGGGAATCAGCCGTAAAAAGCTTGAAATCACATTTCAAGAAGCTAGATGGCTCTTATAAATTCAGTTATGAATAATTCATGACCTTGTTAACCAAAAATTTAAGCCGTTCTCAACTCACGGCCTCTCGCAGCTCTCTCGCAAGGTCCCTCAGACTTCACAGCATTAACTCCCGGCCATTTTCTTAAAGGAGCGCCCCTTCTGGCCACACCTGAGCCAGGCGTGGAGTCGCTTTCCTTATTAAACAGATGGGAAAGAATTAAAATTCTCCATCATGATTTCAGTGTTCAATGGAAAGAAGATTATTTAAAGGACCTCCACCGAAAGTACCGGTGGAAAACACCAGAAAACGCGCCTAAGCTTGGAGATTATGTCTTAATTCATGACGATTGTCTCATCCCCACTGAACGGAGGCTCGGCCGCATAGAGAAGCTTTACCACGGCTCCGACGGTCATATTCGCGTTGTTGATCTCCGTACGCGAAACGGAACATTAACTCGGCCGCTCGTTAAACTATGCCTTTTGCCCATAGCCGATAAAACCGACACGTAAACCGCAAAAAATAAACGATAAATCGATATGACCCGCAAAACTAACCACGAATAATATGTTAATGAAAACCGCAAAAGTAGTAGTAGATGGGTGATCCACATGACTACCCACCAGTGCCACCTAACGTAGCACCAACTATCATATCCGTATCCACTACAAACATGTAAATTAAATAATATCTTTGACAGATCAAATGGATGTCCATATTCCGCCAGCACCAACGTCAACCGTTCGGTCGACCATTCACGTGCCACGAACGGAACCGACACCAGCCCCTCGAAATCCCGCGACCACAACGCCACCAACGTTGCCCGAAGTGCAACACTCGTAAATCCGATGCCGGTGCCAGCAGACCCACAGCGCCTCCGATGCCCGCTTTGCCGCCGCCCCCACAGGTTGTCTCGCAACTACCCACTCCACATCGGAGTGTACGTCCGGATATACTAGGGATGGAAAGAACTCGAGCGGAATCGATTTTTGACTTTGGAATCGACTTCTAGTTTTTCGATTCGACTTAAGTCGACTTTTTATAAATTAAGCAACTCGTACACGAAATTCGTTAGATATATCAATATTTTATTATATTATGAACGTACAATCATATTTTTTAAGTTTTTAACATATCATAAAAAGTATTTTATGATTTTATTGCAAACAATTTGGTATTGGATAATAAGATTGCATTTTTAATTAAAAATCAAAAAAATTTAACAATAAATAACTACGAAATCCACATTTCTTCGCCGATTGATCTTAAAAATATTAGCTCATTAAGATGCTGAGGTGATAAGCGACTCCTCAACCTCCTCAACTGATTTGCGATAAGTCCTGCATGTGAAAATAATCGCTCACAGGACACAGACGTTGCAACTATTTGCAAGTACTTTTTAGCTACATTCCATAGAAACGGATATTCAAATTTCATACTTTCCCACACAGTGAACGGATTAGGATTTTGTTTCCGATTGACAGCCGGGCGTGTCAAATATTGTCGTAATTGTATTGGTAATCCTCCAGCCTATCAGAATCTGCAAGATTGGAACTACAACTCACAGTGTTGATAAGACCATATATCATCATTGTATTCATTATATTTTTCAAATGTCGCCCAATTAAAGTTTCCGGCGTTAACTCTTCAATCTTCTGTAAAATATAAAATCAATTGATTGAATAAAAATTCAAAACAAGATAATATTGCAATAGCTTTGCTAGTTTAACAATGGAAACTTACTTTTCTTTTTGAACTTCTATTAACTCATCGATTTGCTCACCTGTGATCATGTTAGGTTGCTTCGCTTTCGAAGATTTGTCTATCTTCACTTGTAAAAGCACTTTACTGACATGATCAGCAAGCACAATGAAACGGTCAACCATTTCAAAACAGAAGTTCTATCTCGTTCGCACTTCCTGAATTAATTTCAGACGAGAATTTTCAGGCTTGTCCTTCTGTAATTTCAACAGCTCGGTAGTCGCTCTTTCACTTTGTCGAAAGAATGTGACAATTTTTTTAACTTTTGACAATAGCTCACGCAATGACGATTGCTCAGTATGATCTGTAATTGTCTTCAAGATTGTCAATACCATCATTTTCATCAACGGGTAAGTCGGAAACTTGATTTTGAGATTCAGATGCAGGTGGAGTAATATTAACTTCGATAAGGCGCTGACCAATATTATTTATCACATGTTCAAAACACGAAATGTGTTTCCCATCGCCGAACTCACTTTTAATAGCTCCTTTTATGTTTGCGCCCCCGTCTGAAACGAATGCTGCTATTTTATTATCATCAAGACCCCAGTCATTGCGTATATATCTTAATTTCAAGCTCAAATTTTCTATTGTTTTCCTCTCTTCCATGAGGTAAGCGCCCAGCTCAACAGTCTTCATCGCAGTTTCTGTGAGGAAATTTTAATATGTGAATAAAGTTAGGTTAGTTAGAGTTAACTGACCTTTCAGATAGTGAACTGTTAAGCCAAGATAGCAATCTCATTGGACATGAGATTGTACTGTGGTATTTTTTTGAACAGATGATTCGACAGCGACTAAAGCCTAAGAACAAATATGATTAAGTTAGTATCGATATAAAGAATTAAATTGTCTGTGGAGAGGAATAGTTTACGCACAATTTTTAAAAAGTTCTTCAAAAGCACTTACTTTTTTAGGCTGAACTTTGAAATCATTGTGACTGTCATTCAATCTTTTCCGAGTTTGTTTTTCATTACTTGACGGAGGAGGAATCTTGTGAGCACATTGTAAGTGCTTCATCATTTTTGATGTGCTTTTATTAAACAAAAACTCTTTATAACTTTTGTGCAATAGGCCCATATCAAACTGGGAACCATGATAAACAATTATTCAATACTATATACTTTTAAATATTATGCACCGTATATTAAAAAGTTAATTATATCAATTAAGCAATGATTGTCATGATTAATTTTAAAGTCGGAATATTAATATGCATGAATTAGACTAGAGGCTATTTATAAAGAAACGCTTGGATTGGTACTTTATATAGTGCTTTTAAAAGTAAAACGAGAAGTAAAAATTTTACCAACTATATTACCATCAGATACTAAGTACAGTGCGGAACATTAGTGCCTATAGGATAGTGTATGTTTTCATGAGTACAGTGGGAAGCTGTATAAAGTTACGTAGGTTCTCTTTATTGCTATTATAAGTATTTTGCGATAAAATTGAAACAACTATAGTTACTTGGTGCAGGTCTTATCTTAATTCCATCAATTGTCGAAGTCATCGAGTAAAAGTCGATTTTAATCGATTCATGACAGGCTTGAATATGTGCTAAAAAGTCGATTATTTCTATTAAAAGATCGAATTTTGACTAAAGTCAGAGTCGAATTTCCTATCCCTAGGATATACGTGACAAATATGGATGCAGCCGCATCACACACTCCTTCATCGAGACGGCAGACAATTACTTGCCCCCTCCAGTCGTGCTACGACCCGACGACCGCAGGCGAACCGTGCTGCACGACCACGAAGAGCTGAGCCCCCACCAGAATCCCGAACACGTACTCGGCGCCAACAACCTAATACCTCTCGCGGCGGCGTTAACCTAGGCTGCGGTCTCGCCAACCCACTGGGCTCAGTAACGTTGTGGCCACATTGCAGCAATTGCAAAGAATACTAGGCTAATAATTTGCCTAGAGGGGATGTCTAAATGACCCTCGGCCTACCCCGCCATGTAACACACCCACACCACATTTCAACACAAAAAATCATCATAACAGCACACCATACTCACCACTCACCTTCCACATCACACCAATTCACTCAAATATGACACCACACTACCAACCAGAACACAACAGCTTACACAAAAAAGGGGCGGACAACTCCAGCCGCTTACACTTCGCTTTTTGCTTCCGTACGAGTCACCAATCAAAGCATTTGCGCATACGCTTCTTCGCAGCATCGTTTAGTTTCTTTTTCCTCTCACGTCAATCATCGCTCGCCGATTCCGCCGCCAATTGGGTTATTGGATCAATTTATAACGTTTGTGAAATATACATAAATATATAAATAAAACCGACGAAATTACGAAATTTGTATTAACAAAAACAGCCCGTGCTGTGAGTTATTTCCTTTGTAAATAAAAAGTGAATTCCGAAATTTGAAACCCAGAAAACTCGTTCTGTGTATAATTTCTTTTCTTACACCAATTGAGTTTGGAAATAAAGGTGAGTTGCACAGGTAATGAAACACCTATTTATTTAACACACTCAAACACTAGGTTTTCTCACTTTTCGTTTAAGTTCATTTTTTTAGTTCTCTCTTGCATTACTTTTAGCATAACACACAATCTCGTTTCTTTATTGCGTGGCTCCGTGTTTAGTCGTTTAACGCGACGATTATGTTTTTTTTTTTGTTTTTTACTAATTTCTTGCCCTTCATTCACGGCGAGTACTAATTAGAATTAGACTGTGGTTATTTTTTATGCCAAAATAGGGTTTTGTTCTCAATCGTACTACTTTATTTGTATTGTAGTAAATTCTTTTCACTGTGTGCCCAAGATCATTTGAAAGTCAATGAGACTCCAAGAAAAGTCAAACAGACTAATGTGGAGTAGAATTAAGCCTTTTTTTGTATTATTATGATTTTATTATTATTATTATACTCTTGCAGCCAGTTGCTATAGGGTATTATAGTTTTGTTCAAATAACGGTCATACGTATCACTAAAAACAAGAAAGTATTAGGGTTTTACACTATATATAAAAATGATCAGGGTGACGAGAAAAGTTGAAATCTGGTTGAATGTCTCTCTGTTCGTCCATTCGTCCGTCCGTCCGTGCAAGCTGTAAATTGAGTAAATGTGATATCTTGATAAAACTTACGCAGGTTCCATGGAACAAATTTCGGGATCGTAGATGGGCGAAATTGGACGACTGCCACGCGCACAATTCGGTATTAACCGAAAACACATAAAGCACAATAACTAAGTTCTCAATAAAGATCTAAAATTGTAATTTGGTACAGAATTTCGCAGTAGCAAGGGGCCCGCCCTCCAACAAGTTTAATTTACATATCTCCTAAACCACTTAAGCGACAACAATCAGATTTGCTAAGTCCAAATCTTATAAGAACTACCGACAGTTTAACAATGGATGAAATCGGAGGATAATCCAGGTCACTCTCCACATAACGGTATTGTTAAAAACTGCTAAAATTAATGCGATTAATCAATAACTAAATACGCCAAAGACATTAAATTTTACCACCGAGATGGAATGAGAGAGATTTATTAGCGCTGGTGTGAAATTGGACGATGGGCGCGGCACCGCTCACTTTTTTATGAAATCCCATAATTCGGGAACACTTAAATTGATTTAAACAAAATTTAGTAAGTGACATTCTCCTTATATTCTAATATTATCTTGTGAAAATGGACAAACTCTGACAACAATCACGCCTTCTTCCTACATAGCATAATTTTAAATTCGACTTGATTCGTTCAGTTTCCATTACACAAATCAAGAAGCAATTAATATAACGGGATAAAACTTTGCACGATTAAAAAAATTAGTGTGCGCCACCTTACTACCAAAAATGGTTTAAATCCAATAAAACTATTCAAGCCCCTAGGTATCGAATATTTAGACCCCAGTACCTATCGTTGACTTTTGATCGAAAATGTCGGCCAAAGTGTGATATATATAACTGAAATTAAGTGTTAATCCTTCTCTATTTGTGGTATGTCTATATGTAAAAAATGGTTCGAATCGGACCAATACTTATCTTAGCACCGATATACTTAATATAAAGATTTTCGAACTTTCGGGTGACTTTATACCACATATATTGCAAAATAAGTGAGTTATCTCACAAAAAATAAGAGAGCGTGTTTTATTCCTTACAGTATATCTTTGCTTCTATATAACAAATATCAGGATGTTCGAACATACGGCTGACTTTACTCTGTATGATTGGTTTTACACCTAATAGTATTTCTCTGGCTTTGATACTTGCAAGTTTCAAGAGTATAAAATACCCGAATGCACCCGAACTTAGCCCTTGTTTAGCACTAGTCTCCAATGTTAGTTACGCCTTGAGCCCCATTTAATTTAAACATTCAATATTCTACCATCTTAAGCTAACTAGAGATAGAAAGTAAACAGAAGAATACGTGATTCTTCCCAATTTCTCAGAGGCTTTTTTTAAAAAAAAACAATTTGTGTTTCGATAAAACTGCCTAGGAATGGTGAAAGTTTTGAAAAACCAACCAAGCTGTTATTATATTAGCCTAGACAAGGTAAAGGTTTATGATTGATTAATTGGTTGATTGATTGATTGAGTTCATTCCACTTCCTTTCCTTCCATACAACAGTAAGAATCAGGTAGCAGTTGTTGCTTTAGTTAGAACAACTTGTAGTAAATACTAATATTTGGTAACATTCTTTGGCGAAACATAAATTCGACGCACTGTAATGGTAACCATAACTTAACTCTTTTGTGAATTTTTTTTCCCGCACTTTCAAGAGCGTTCTAATTGAAGCATGCTAAATTTTTTATAAAAAATATATTCCTAGTTAATTTATTTAAAATGCATTCCACAAAAAAATAATGTTTTGATTTTTTTTCTCATTAATTTTTATTACTCGCCATATCCATGACCTATCCAATTTGTCCAATAACCTGACGCAAAATGATGCCGATTGCGCATATTACCCGCGCAAATATAAACCATTCGCTTATGATTCTCCTTCTTTTTAATTGGCGTAGACACCGTTTACGCGATTATGGCTGAACTAGCAACAGCGCGCCAACCGTTTCTTCTTCTCACTACGTGCCGCCAATTGGATATTCCAAGCGTAGTCAGGTCCTTCCCCACTTGGTCTTTCCAAGGGAGTGGAGGTCTTCCTCTGCTGCCACCGGCGGGTACTGTGTCGAATACTTTCAGAGCTGGAGTGTTTTTGTCCATCCGGACAACATGACCTAGACAGCGTAGCCGCTGTCCTTTAATCCGCTGAACTATGTCAATGTCGTTCTCGTACAACTCATCGTTCCATCGAATCCGATATTCGCTGTGGCCAATGCGCAAAGGACCATAAATACTTCGCAGAACCTTTCTCTCGAAAAATCGCAACGTCGACTAATCAGTTGTTGTCATCGTCCAAGCCTCTGCACCATATAGCAGGACCGGAATAATGAGTGACTTATAGAGTTTGATTTTTTTTCGGCGAGAGAGGACTTAGAGTACTAAGTCTGAAGTAGTACCTTTTGGCAAGAGTTTTCCAGCATTGGATTTCTAGGCTGTCATTATTGATGGTATTTTTACAGGTTCCAAGTTAGACAAAATTATCTATCAATATCATCGGCATACGCCAGCAGCTGTGCACTCTTATAAAAGATTGTACCTGCTCGATTAAGTTCTGCAGCTCAAATTATTTTCTCCAGCAGCAGATTAAGGAAGTTGCAGTATAAGGAGTCGCCTTGTCTGAAACCTCGTTTTGGTATCGAACGGCTCGGAGAGATCCTTCCCGATACTGACGGAGCTTTTGTGTTGCTCAACGCCAGTTTACACAGCCATATTAGTTTTGTGGGGATACCAAATTCAGACATCGCGGCATAAAGGCAGCTCCTTTTCGTGCTGTCTCCTTTAACGAGTATTTTCCAAAATTTGGCGCATGGTGAACATCTGATCGGTTGGTTATTTGCCAGGTCTAAGGCCACACTAATAAGGTCCAATCAGTTTGTTGGAGTTGGGCTTTAATCTTTCACACAATACGCTCGATAGGTCCTTATATGCGATATTTAGGAGACTTATCACACCGTAGTTGGCGCAGATTGTGGGGTTTCCCTTTTGTGCACACTTAAATTCCAATCGTTGGGCAAGCTTTCGTCTGACCATATTTTACAAAGAAGCTGATACATGCCCTTTATAAGTTCTTCGCCGCCGTGTTTGTATACGATCGCAGTTAAACAATACATCTAATAACCTGAGCATTCATACCAGCTGTGTATGCATTTTGTGTTACTCATAAGACATGGTGTACTGTATATTTGATGCATAAAATAAGTATTTGACTGCATATAAATTTTGAAAAACCGTTTGTCGAACCCTTTTTTGTAGGGCGAAAAATTTGTATTAAGCTGGAGCTGGGGTGCAAGCGATAACACATAGTTTTAGTCAAAACAAAAATTTTCTCTCGATTTTTGAGCATCTTCTTTCATGATTTAAAAGAAAATCGTCCTTATTTTCATACCCTCTTAATGTGTTTGGAACCCTGCTGACGTCATATACTACATTAAATAAGTCGTCTATAAACGGCTACTTTATCAAAAAGTATGAGCACATTTAACACCGTTTATTAAAATAGCGAAATTCGGGAGTATAATCGTATGCTTCATCGTTAAATTAATACCTCTGCAGAGTTTTTGACTCTCTTTGTTCTGTAAAAAAATGTAAAACAAAGCTTCTCGGTGAATATAGTTCACTTTAAATCTGTTTTGAAGTATTGAAGGCACACACATTACGAAAATATATTACACGTGCAACATTTAGCTATTGGTGAACGGAGCATCTGCTCGTTGCGTACGAAGCAATGGGGAGATGAAAATGTGAAAACAAGTTTTCGTAAATATTTACGACTCTATTGAGGCGCAAAGGTCGCAGGAATATAACAGCATCGGGTTTTAGAAAACAAAACAACAACGCCAGGAATAGATTTAACAAAACACCATTACGTGCGGCAGTGGTAACACCAGGTGTACTCTAGTGTCATGTGAGGCACCTCCGTTTGCAAAATTAAAAAGAGCATAGAATGAAGAGAGGATCATGAGGGTGCAGCCTTCTTTACACCCCGAAACACAGTGGCACAGAAGAATTGACGCTCTGATAACCGCTTAAGCGTTATATGGTATTGTAGCGTAGGTGCAGCTTTGTTCGCCTTTCACAGCATTTGAATCTCCACCAAGTAGCTTGGTAAATTGCTTGTCAGTTGCAGTGAGGGCGTCACAACAAGTTGGTTGCCGTGGTTGCTGATATTACTACTTTTTCTCTTAATTCATAAATTCATTATTACTAGTAAAATAATAACTGATTGTGTCTTATGTCCCTGGGGCTGAAAAAAGGTTTTGACAAACGTCCTTAAAGTTTAGAAGACCTCTGAGTTATAATGCTATTATCTTGCTATAAAACTGAGCATGAAAGATTTTTAGAACAGTTTTGCAAATATAATGTTATGTGTAAGCTTTTAGAAATTTATGTTTGCCACTTAATTATATCAACAACAATCTTTGAGGTCAACTTCACATCATTATTATATTTCTTTTATATCTGTTTTTTGCCTTTTTTAATATTTTCTGTGAAGCTTTCATATATGTGTACCCATACAGAACTCATATTTTTTAGTTACAAGCTTTTATATCCAAACGCCTATATTTGTCACCTTTTTGAAAACCTCAGGAAGCTGGGTCTTCAAAATTACTTTTGAGATTTGGTCACTAAATAGAGGTTTTGTCAAATCTTTTGATGCTTTCAAATGGTTTCAGTGAAGTTTTCATATCTTTCCAACCCAAATTTTTCCGTATTTTTACATACATACGTCTCGCTTTTGACTGACGTGAAAAACTCTGAGAGGGGAAAGCGTTCGCATATGTTATAAGATGATAACATTAGAAATAACCGTAGCTCCTCCAAACTTTAACTTGACTGCTGCTTTCTAAAAGACAGCAAAAGACCTGTTTCATTAACTAGCAAGTGAAAAAGGCAATCAACTTATGAACCGAGCAGATAAACCACTATACATTCACTTATGTTAGTGAACCTGCAACCACAATTTCAAAATAAACAAAAAGCTCCTGAAGCACCGTCATATTAAGAGGAGAAGGGAGATGGAAGTTACGCTTGAGAATGTTAGGGATGTACTAGTGAAAACTTATAGCGAAAAAGATTTATGTTAGCAGAATTAAAACAAGTGTGCAAGTTGCACCCTGCAACATTACTGACGCTGATGTTTATGCAATAAAGCATAAGCGCAGCTATCAGTTGAAGCATGTGTGTGTACTTGCGAGGAAACGTTGTGTGTTCCAGAAACCACCTGCTTCTTCTTCCCTTCCCCATCACATAACGGGTACTGGAATTAGTAAATTGTACTGTTAAAAGATGGATAATTACTAATAAGACTGGCAGTGCTTCCTTCACCAGCATTAACACCACCAATAATGTCAGCCTGGAAATCCAACGCAGGATCACTCTTGCCAACAGGTGCTAGTTCGGACTGAGTAGGCAATTGAAAAGTAAAGTCCTCTCTTGACGAACAAAAGCCAAGTGCAGATGCTTGGACGACGACAACAACCGATGAGGCGACGTTACGAGTTTTCGAGAGAAAGGTTTTGCGAAAGATTTATGGTCCTTTGCGCATTGGCCACGGCGAATATCGCATTCGATGGAACGATGAGCTGTACGAGATATACGACGACATTGACATAGTTCAGCGAATTAAAAGACAGCGGCTACGCTGGCTAGGTCATGTTGTCCGGATGGACGAAAACACTCCAGCTCTGAAAGTATTCGACGCAGTACCCGCCGGGGGAAGCAGAGAAAGAGGAAGACCTCCACTCCCTTGGAAGGACCAAGTGGAGAAGGACCTGGCTTCGCTTGGAATATCCAATTGGCGAGACGTAGCGAAGAGAAGAAACGACTGGCGCGCTGTTGTTGACTCGGCTATAATCGCGTAAGCGGAGTCTACGCCAGTAACGAAGAAGAAGAATGCTTCCTTCGGAACACAGTGTGGTCGTAAAGGGTATGTGAAGTATGTTTTAAATTTTTTTATGCAATTGACTGCTAAATCAAATGCACCGGTGAAGGATATTTTAACTTCTGTGCAGCCGAAGGCAACGTTTTTCACTTCACGCAATTTACTGTCGGCTTAACTTTTTAGAATGTCAAAACTTTGTGAAAAAAGTTGAATTCCGGTTCTAACTCCATTCACTATAAATATTTTTGTGAAAAAAACCATATTTTAATCAAAATGGCGTTACCTAATAACTTCAAAACATTTATTTTAACTTAAATTAAACATTTCCAACAGCCCTTAGCTCTTTTCAAAGAGACATTTTTTCGTAGAAAAACTTACATTGATGCCTTGGTTATTGCAAACCCTTCTCAATTTTAGCTGTAAAGATTCTTTGTTTTTTAGTTCGATCAACTTTATTGAAATAAATTTTAAAACCGGTGTGATCCCTACTATAAAAATACTTTCGTATGATAGCTTCCGTAAGCGTTTTCTTTTGATGAACTTTTTTTATGTATAGTCTTCAAATATATATGTTTACATATCAAATTCTCGTCTATTCCTTATGATTTGGTATGAGCAGCACGAATAATATTTACATGCAAAAATTCACCCACCAACACAAACAGACTCACTCACGCATGTTAATATTCTTAAGCGCAACACAAACTTTTAACACATTTTCACAAGTAAACACCTCACACATACGTATTAATACCACCTTTTGCTGCCTTTATTGGCGGTTGCATGTACAAACACACACATAGCTTATAATGTATAGTAATTGTATAGTAAATACCTACTACGTTGGTAATTTACTGCTACCTACTTGCAGCACCGGATCGGTGTATAAACTGTATCATCATTTCCCAAGAAAAAGGGCAAAAGTATAGAAAGGTGAATGGATAATTATATTTTAGGAGCTTAAATACAGTTTCATTGAGCTGTATTACTCACACGCACATATGTATGTATATGGTGTATTTTTCACTTAACATCTGAACTAGTTATCACAACAATACAGTTCTGACAGGCATCACACCGAGTAACGGGAAAAGTTAATCTCATTTTTTGTTTGTTGTTGTAGTGCTAAGTGGAAAAAATGAAATAACATGCAACTACGGTAAATAAATGTACTTTTCTGCAGAGAACTCAATTAGTTATTTGTTCGCTCTCATAAATTATTATTTATTGAGTCCAATAAACGGAAAATGTTTTATACTCTTCGTAATCCATAATCATATAGAAGTGATTAAAATTTCATATCTCAAAGTAACAATTCTTCCGTCTTGAGTAATAATGGCTAAAAAAAAATAAAAGTTAAAACTACTTCTGACGACTCAGGCCTGTAGAAGGTCCTCTTTGACCCACTCTTGTGCTATTTCTGCTACCACCGAGACATCATCAAGCAACACTCGGCCAATAGTTACGACACAATACAATAAATTGTATGGTATTCTTTGAGATGACCGGAGCAATCCGGTGTTGCATTTTTACCCACTATTTTTGATGAAACCCTAAGAGAATTTTCCGATTTCAAAGTCGCTTGGAAATCGGTATATACATACATATGTATACAATTCTTATTGAGAGCAAGCTCTTTGTTAGAAGAAGAATGTTTTTTTTTTTTAATTCCTGTCATCATTTTTCTTTTTGTTGAAAAAGCACCTCCTGCCTATCGATTATCTAGTTTGGACCCATCATTATAGAAACTTATCCTTTTATCTCTGTCCACCTCAACCCTTTCCCACTCTTCTCTTGAAGAGAAGTTTATACGAGTATTGGGGACCGAATTTTAGTTAAATTGTACAGAGTTTGTACTATTGGGTAGAAACGGGAACTGACTAAGGTGGATTAACTCAGTTTAGTTTGGCGTTGTTTTAAGAGCTCCATTAAAGTATACACAACCTGCTCCTTGCAAACACTCTATACCCCTTACTTCGTATTTCTTTACCATTAGAGGGCATCATAGCTTTATATCGTATGGCGTAATCGGCGTAGCAAATATTTATTCAACATTTTTAATTACAATGTACTTCAAATACCAGCTCAAATTTTCCATTCTTTATTGTGGTATTATATACTTAAGTATTATGAAATATGCAGTTATAATCTCATCGGAATCAAAACTATATAATCGGATTAAATATGAATAAGTTATCAATTTAATGTGTAAAATAAGTTTAATACACTTTATGAAAAATTGTGTTGCAAACAAAATGAAATGTTCAATTTCGGCGTACCGAAACTTTTATAATTTTTCGGAAATGTGAAAATTCTTGATGCAATATTAGTGTGAAAGATTTTTACATAATTTAATATGTCTCATATTATTTACTAACTTAATGAAATAAAACTATTGATTCCATAAACAGTAGAAACTTCAATATAAATGATGACAATTATGTTTCATTTCCAAGAGATCAAGATTATTTAATAAATACATATTCATATATAAAGTCTGCATCCAATTAACACAGGAATTGAAACAATATAAAAACAGAAATTTACATATATTTGTACATAAGTGTTTCATTATGGGGTTAATAAAAATTTTCAATTTACTTTTTATTAACACAAGTAGACAGTCATTGAATCACGGTTAGGTGGTGTTTGTATTAGATGTAAACAAATTCAAATGCAAACTGTAATTGAATAGCGAAAATTCAAAAAATGTGAATAAAATATAAAATATTGAATACACAAGTGTATATAAGCGCTTGCAAATATAAAAAATACATTATATTAGCCCTATACAAAACGGCAGTGTTCAATAAACTTTTACTACTCAATTATTCGTCGCATCGGGTTATGCTATACCTTTTTGGAAAGCCCATTTCACGCGCTAACAGGTGTTTGATTGATTATCGTTTTTTTTAAGTCGTTCGTGAGTTATAGCGTCGCAAACATAAAAATAAAGAGAAAGTATGGCATATTTTACAGTACTACTACGATAAAGGCAAAAATGCATCTTAAGCCGCCAATAAAACTTGTGCAGTTTATGGATCCGATACAGTTTCCATTTCCACCACTCAACGATGGTTTCAACGTTTTAGTTTTGGTGTAGAGGTGGGCGAAGATGCGCCACGCTCCGGAAGGCCTGTCGTCGAAAATTGCGATAAAAGTCATCGTTATAAACCATTTGAAGAGGCTTGAGTCACTAAGAAGCTCGATGTATGGGTGCCACACGAATTGATTCAATAAAAATACCGCAAGACTTCTTTGACAAGCTCATATATAATAAAGTGTCTATCTATGTTCGTCTTGCACATTTCATTTTAGATATCATTATTGTTATCGTACTCGTACAGACACCTGCGTCGCCTTCTAGTTAGGTTTTGTGCTTCACCATTAAATGTTACGAATACGCCCCCGGTGTGCTGCCTTTCGGCGCACAATAATCTGTTAGGCAATGCTTCACTGTGTGCCGCAGCACTGACACAATAAATAACTGTGTGTGCTCACTCTTGGCGGCTTCGCACTAGAAAGTGCTTCAGTTGCTTGGCCACTTTCCGTTCGTCGATCAGTTTGCGTACTGTGACCTTTTTGCAGCATCTTTTAATGGCTTCTGCCACTCGGTTGTGCCACTCCTGCTGCTTCACAGAAAAAAATAATTCGGTGCCGCAGCAATGTATCAATTTGTTTCGCAAGGAAAAAATTTATTGCAAAAAGTACGAAACCCCCATGTTCTTTAAATGGGGAAAAAATCGTCGTTGCGGCACGGGTTACTATCAATATTAAAAGCTTATATGGGTTTCATCATTTTTTTAGGGCATTTACTAAAAATTTTGAGAGCTCTGCAGACTCAAAAAAAAATTTGGGAAATAACGGACACCCTTATCTATATAATGATACATTCCTTTTGCTCCGTTCCGTAATTTAATCAATAAATCCGCCTGGTTAACCGACCGCAAGTTTTAAGGAAGAGTAGCGGATCCAAAGGCTTCTTCAAAAAGGTCTGGATGTTTTGGGTCGCCATGAACTTCTTGTTAGGGTCTGTAAGTTAGGGAAATTTGGCATAATGATCGCTAAAAATGTACTGATCGCTAATTTGCCATTGAGATCTACGAACTAGGTTTAAGTTTACGAAAGTAGGGTCTATCACTGATTGTCGGCCGCCTTTATTGAACGTGCGTTGGTTACTTGTGTTGAGTAGATCAAGATCAAACGAAGCAAAAGCTTCTAGTAAGGCTTTGCTCCTACTATTAGTTATTTTGTATCCCCATTTAAAAGCCAGGCATTAAAATTGCCAGCTATTACCAATTTAGTTCTACCTCGGGCGTCGGTCACTATTCTTAAATTCTTCATCATTGATGTTGGGGGGTAAATAGCAATTACATGTATATATGTATGTCGCTAACTTTAGCTCGAAAAAAGTCATTGAAAGAGCATGTAGACTCCAGTTGAGGGAAGCTAGATTTATATTTCCATATATCAGTCTTATTTTTTGTGCCACTTAACCAGTTTACACTCCGCCCAGTTTTGTACAGTTCGCTGAGTGATTCCAAGTCTATCTGCTTTTCAGTGATCATCTGTTTTAAGGATGAGTTGAATAATCTCATACCACCTGCTGTGCTGCCTTCTTGTATATCGGGTACCTAACGCTTCCTGTGAAATGTTCCGTTTCCCTGGATCCTGCCTTCAGGTAGAGTAAATATTTCGGCTTATTTTTAAAGTCCTTGGCTTGATGTCACCTTCGTCAGCTTCCAGCTTTCTACTTTTTAGAAGCTGTCTAGCTGCCATTTTGATTACCATGTTTCCGAATACTTTCAGATTAGAGTCGGTTATAATTTTGCGCAGGCTTTCAGCATAGGTAAGTTTCCCATTTTTTGAGATCAATATGGCCTGGGGTTTTGTTTTCGGGAATTTCGCAGAGAGAGAATTTGCGCTCTTTGCGAGTCCTATTTTCTGTGTACCTTCGCACAAGAAAAATAAATATTAAAATATATTTTATCACTTACTTCTTTTAACAAGAGCACCTGCTCAGTTCCGTGAATAGTCTTGGATGATATGGGCACTGTGTTTTCGCGAACTTGAAATATAATTTTGAGGGTATTTTCATTAGTAGTTGGTGCCATAAACGGAGCACCAACAAAACACGTCACTTTCACTTCACTTGTATGTTCCTTCACTAGTATGCTTCTGGATGGGGTACTGTTTATTGCTTGCTGTACCTGTTCTGTATACTTATATCAAGACGCCGGACGTTCAGCGCACAGTTTTGGCAGCATAGGAATTTTGTGCATTATTTCTACCGGCTCATTTCCTTTTGGAACCCCTATGGCGATGATAAGATGTTGAATGTCCTGTTCTTCGAAACGCGAAACCCTAAGTGATACGTCCGCTTTCCTCATTGTCATTGTGAATGCGTTAAAGTTGGTAATAATTTTAAATTAAACACCTAAAAAATATATGCGCCAATTTTTCAGAGCCTCGACAATGGCCAGCACCTCCAACTCATAACAGTGATAGTTTTCTTGATGTAGTCTTTCGGCTCATATACTGAATTGGATGGAAGAGCTGATAGTCGATGTATTTCCTGGAACTCTCTTCCACTGGAACGTGGAAGAATCTATTTTCCAAGTCGAGTGTTGTAAATACCTGGGCTCCATGTAATCTCTAGCACATCGTCTATTAGGAAAATGGGAAAATTGTCCTTCACCATTTTTAGATTTTATCTTCGGTAACCGCAACATACTCTCTTATACTGAAATGTGGAAGAATCTATTTTCCAAATCGAGTTTTGTAGAGACCTGGGCTCTCTGTAATCTTTCTAGCGTATCATCTATGAAGGGCATCGGAAAATTGTCCTTCAAAATTTTTAGGTTTAATCTTCGGTAGTCGCAACATACCTTTTACTTCGCCTTTTTTCCCCACTAGCACCACTGGCGACGATTTTCATCTCTATTGGTGACTTATATTTTTGGTTCGGGTTATAACATTCTACTAGCTTCACTATTGACTCCCTGTGCTCACTCTCTAAGTGCGACAATCGCATTCTATACCTTGGCTACTTTTGTCATCAGCTACCATACAAATGTCTCTAAACTTACTGCATTAAGCATACTGTTTCCTATTATTGCCGAGTAACAAATATCACGTTCTCTAATCACGTGAAACACCACTGATATGTTAATATTGTCCCCTATACCCATTAACCGTCGCACATTATTGTCTAACTTTATATCTCCCAATGTCAAGAATACGTCATATCATAATAAACATAAATCACAACCGGTATCGAGCAATGCCGAAAATTTAAGGTTGTTTAATGACAAATCCTTAAATATTATGCATTTACCCGCCTTCTCGTTTATAAGAGTGTTAGCCTTTTCTGACTTCACCCTATCCTGCGACTCATTACATCGCGCTGCCTGATGGCCCATCTGATCACATTTAAAACACTGACTCCTGACTTTTGGGCATCTGTTCGCGAGGTGTCCCAACTCGTTGCACCTATAACATCGCTTATATCCCGTCGTACGCTCCTTAACTTCATTCAACTTTCACTTCATGCCTCACTGCAGTAGAGTTATGGTTCTGCTGCTGTTGCTGACTATCTGGAAGAACTTTCTCATAGATAACGATCTGTTCTTTAAGCTAATTTAGATTCTTTGCCGAGTATAAATTGGTCTACCCTACTCTGGCGACAGGAATCCGTTTTATATAATATTCAATTTGACTCTGCTCATCAATGTTAATAGAGCCACTCTTCTACCGACGGCGGACCTACCCTCTACGAGGGCTGCTATATATATTTCTGGCCTAATAATGAAAGTAGGAATATTTATCAACGAAAATGGTTTTATTGTTTTTCAAAATAATCTCCATCAAGATTTATACACTTTTGCTCATGCTCAAACCAATTTTCGAAGCACTTTTTCCACTCCGATTGAGACACCTCCAAAACATGGTTTTTGAATGCTTCAACAGCATCTTCTGGCGACGAAAATCGTTGACCACGCATTATTTTCTTGATGTGTGGGAATAAAAAGAAGTCATTGGGTGCCAAGTCAGGGCTGTACGGCGGATAACCTATCAATTCGACGTTTTGGCCGGTCAAACAGGCGCTGGTTTGAGCCGATATGTGAGGGCTCGCATTGTCATGGTGCACAATGATTCGTCTTTTCTTGTTCGTTTTTCGAATTTCTCTGAAGACTTCAGGCAAACAAATGGTGGAGGACCACTCAGAATTGACCATCCTACGTTGCTCAAGCGGAGCAGTCGCCACGAAGAAACAGGCGACCGTTTGCTTCGAAGTGCTTCTTCCACGAACAACTTTCGTTGGATTTGGCTCGTCTTGGAAGATCCACACGGTCGAGTGCTGTTTTGTTTCGGGCTCATACGCATAGATCCATGATTCGTCACCTGTGACGATCTTATAAACGTCTTTTGAAGCACCGCGATCGTATTTTTTCAGCATTTCTTTACACTAATCCCCACGAGCCTTTTTTTGAGCGATTGTCAAATTGTGCGGGATCCAACGAGAACAAACCTTTTTTACGGCCAGGTGTTCATGCAATATCGAATGTATGCTGGTGGGAGAAACGCATAAGTATGCCTCTATCTGAGGTATGTTACATGACGGTCGTGCATTATCAGTTCACGTACGGCATCGATGTTTTCTGGCACAACGGCTGTTTTTGGACGACCTTCACGGAACTCGTCTTTGAGCGAGCGTCGGCCACGATTGAATTCGTTGTACCAGTTTTTCACATTGCTATAGGATGGTGCTTCATAGCCATACAAAGATATTAGTTCATCGATGCACTCTTGTCGTGATAATCCACGTCGAAAGTTGTGAAAAATGATCGCACGAAAATGTTTACGAGTTGATTATATTTTTTGGGCGAGATGAATTTTTTAATTCCATGTAAATAAAACAATTCACGATTAAATGACAAAACGTTCTGAGTGATGTTATGCTAAAAAATGTCAAACTTTCCAATGGAAATGTCAGATTGCACCTGGCAACACTTAATGTTGGCTAGACCAGAAATATATATATCAGCCCTCGTGAACAGGCTTAACGAGTATTGAATGTCACGCAAGATGGACGGTGTACGCTCAACAAGATTTTGGCGCGCCACATTACACACTCTTTTAGCCGCTTCCCCGACGTCGTACATTGGAGCATTTGGTCTCAAAAACCGAACAAATTATTTAAAGTGATTTTATGAATGAAAGTTAATAAAAATTAATGATTGAATATAACAATGCAATATATTAAAATAAAACAAGTAAGGAAGGACCAAGTTCGTGTGGAACTGAACATTGTATATTGAATATATTTGAGTAATGAGTAGTGTCGATCAGACTCATACTACTCATATGCCACATGCTCAAAGAAATACAATCACCAATTATATGGAGCAATGTAAAGTGGATGTCCGAAAATCTTGGTAATAGTTTATAAGGTTATAATGCGCAAAGATACACTGTTGTGAATAAAACATGTTCTGTAATTTTCATTGAGATTACTCAAATCCCCCTCTTTATTTGCGAAGGACTGGGGCTACGGCTTGTTCTGAAGAGTCATCAGCGAAGTGCGTGGTTTGGCGTTGTCCTGGTGGAACACTACTCCCTTCCTGTTGGCCAATTCTGGACGCTTCTGGTCAATCGCCTGCTTCAAGCGCTTCAGTTTTTCGCAGTAGATGATAGAATTAAGCCTCTGGCCATATGAAAGCAGCTCATAGTGGATGATTCCCTTCCAGTCCCACCAAATACACATCAAAACCTTCCTGGCTGTCAATCCCGGCTTGGCCACTATTTGCAACGATTCACTGTCCTCCGACCACGATCGTTTTCACTTGATAGTGTCGTATGTGATCCATTCTTCGTCCCCAGTCACCATCCGCTTCAAAAATGGGTCGAGTTCGGTCCTTTTCAGCAGCATATCGCAGGCGTTGATTTGGTCTAGAAGTTTTTTTTTTGCGTCAAGTCATGCCGCACCCAAACATCAAGCTCTTTTGGATATCCGGCCTTCTGCAGATGTTTTAAAATGGTTTGGTGACTAACTTCGATCTTCTGGGCCACGTTTTCACGTAACACGATTTTTTCCATGGCTTGATCGTCGTAACAGGTCTTCCGCCGGGTGGCTTATCCATTGTGTCGTTTTCACCCGTTCTGAATCGTCGAAACCATTCGTCCGCAGTTCGAAGTGATAGAGTACCATCCCCCAGAACAACATTAATCTCACGGAAAGTTTCTCTAACGGATTTGCTTTTAATGAAGGAAAACTTTAAAAAGCGCGAATTTCGGCGTTAGTGAATATTTACACGTCTTTAACTGTTGAACGCAATATCCAAACTAATTATGCATAGCACCGTTTTGTAGGTTATGCAAGACCTTTCAAAGATGTATAGTATTGCCAGATACGAGCTCTGTAGCGCTTTATACTATGTACATAGCCGCGAAATTCAAATGACAAAAAGGCGGGGAGATATTTGACAACCTAATATTATACAATACCGAATATAAATGCACGTCTGTACTCGATGGTAGCACAATCCAAAAGAAGGAAGTTACGTTTTACAAAGTTTTAGAAACTGTCAGGGTTGACAACTATTAACACTGAAATCCAGTGTTGTACATTTTTAAGTTCATACCGCATCCTCCTTCTTAATTATAGACTAATTTATTTATTTCTAAAATCAGGAGCTGTGAAACGAGTAACCTGTTGTCGCGATCGGTTGCTTCTACGAATCGGATTGATTGAACGCAACGTTTTTCTCTAATTGCGATGGTGCACTGTTTTGGTCATTAAAATGAGGTACTTGGGTGGATATACATATCTGGTTGTATGTTTGACTTGTCTTGCAACATAGCCGTTGCTGAATGTGTGGATGTCGATTCAGGTACAGGTATCCATTGACTTGGCAGTATTAGCTGGGTGTTTTGTTATTACCTTCAACGTTTGATACTGGTTTGGGTTGGTTAATATGACGTCACCTATGTTTGACTTTACCATAAACATCATTTTTCCAATCGGATGAATTATAATCCCTTCAATCCACTTTTCTCCTTTCCAGCATAAACTAGTTCATTAAGTTGAAATTTGTGTATGTCTACGATCTTAGATTTTGGCTGTGCTGGTGTCTCAAATAGTTGAGTTAACATGGTACGAACTGAAGGCCCATGGAGAAGTTCAGCAGTTGTTTTACCATTGGAATTAGGAGTAAAAGGATAAGTAGCTAAAAATTTTACTACGACGTATCTGATGGATAGACCTTCGTTGATATTTTTGTCCGTTATAAGCTGGATGAAACGGTGCAGTTGCTATGTGCGTAATACCATGTAACTTGCGAAATTGTTAAAATTCGTCAGATGTTAGCTGAGGTCCATTATCACTAACCAGTGTATTGGGAAAAACTTCTATGGCAAAAATTGATTGTAAAGAATGTATAGTATTATCTGTTGTAGCTGACGAAAACTGAGTTACGAATGGAAATTGTGAATATGCGTCTATGCATATAGCCACATAGAAACGAATATAGGGCCAACGAAGTCGATATTAACGCATTCCATGGTGCTTGCGCTTCTGGCCAACTAAGGTATTGACGTGTAGAAGCTGGATTGCCAACTTTGCAAATTTCACATTGACGGGTCACTTTGTGATGTCGTGCTAATTGCTTCATTCGTACGGTTTAATGATTTTGAATAACAATACGTTTTACTTTTGCGTGTAAAGAGTAAACATCTCCGATGAAAATATGGTCTAAATTCGTTATCGCCTGGCGATAATTGTATAGGCTAACATGCTTTAAACATATTTTTAACTTTACGTAGTATTTCGTCTCGTTCTGTGTGTTTACGAATAATATTAGCAGTTATTGATAATTGTATTTGTGTAACATTGTAGCATGCTTCGGATGTATCACATTGAATATCGGTACTTACAGGTAAACGAGAAAGTGCATTACCATGTGGGTGTGTATTACGATACTTGATATGGAATTGATATGCCATAAGTATGACGGCCCAATGCTGAATATGATGCGCGGTCATTTGTGGTAGATGCTTACTTGGATTAAAAATATTTATGAGAGGTTTATGGTCTGTGATTAGCACAACATTTCTCCCATATAAGTAGTGGTGGAACTTCTTAACTCCGAACACTAATGCTTAACCTTCTTTTTCAATTTGAATACATTTAAGTTGATGCTTATCCATGGTTTTAGATGCAAATGCAATCGTACGTTCATTCCCGTCAGGGTGAATGTGCGAGAGAACGGCACTAATGCCAAAAGATGAGGCGTCGGTTGCTAGCGTAATTGGCATTAATTTAAGAGCTTTAAAATCTTGTTGCTGCTCTCAGCCCCATGTAAAATGTGCATTTTTGCGGCGTAGCTTATATAGTGGAGCGGCTAACTGACAAAAAAGTAATTCACTTTACCTAGTTGCATTATATTCATAGGTGGTTTCAGTTGCTGAAAAGCTTGAATGCCTAAATAGTCTGAAAGGATTCGCTTAGCACTTATTTTTCTACCCAAGTACTCAATTTCTTCCTTCAAAAAGAAACATTTTTATTTTTTGCACTTGATACCGTAGACTTCGAAAATTTTGATTACTTGCTCTTCTCGATTTAAATGTTCTTGTAATGACGGTGCGGTTATAATAATGTCATCCAAATAATTTCCACATCCTTCTATACCGTTGAGGAGTTGTTCAAGATAACGCTGAAAAATTGTGGGTGCGCTGGCTGTACCATATGGAAGTCGTTGATACTGGAACAATCCAACAGGTATATTGACTATGTGTAGAAGTTCACGCAAGTGAGGAAAGTTCTCTGATTGACATTCACTTGGGAGTGGCCAGAAACGATTCTTTTACATATGACTCAAGCAGCTCACGACTTCCGGTCTTTGACCAAGTATCCTCTGGGTAGCCTAAGAATATCCGTTTGAAGGCGAGCTAAAGTGAGAAGGCGAAACACTCCCTGCATAGGGTTGCGCGCTGGGTTTGGGACCCGCCACGTAAAAAAACACCCACAATGAAAAGGAAAAAACAGCCTCGGATTAGAGACCCCCCTTTTGATGACGACCATGGCAAACGAAATAAGGACTATGATTTGATGGCATGCACCTGGAATGTCCGGTCCCTTAATTGGGAAGGTGCCGTCACCGCCGTCCAAGAAATGCGATGGACGGGACAAGGGCAGAGACGAGTAGGTCCTTGTGACATATACTACAGTGGCCATATTAAGGAGCGCAAGTTTGGTGTTGGATTCGTGGTGGGAGAGAGACTCCGTCGCCGAGTACTATCATTCACTCCGGAGAATGAACGTCTAGCCACAATCCGCATCAAAGCGAGGTTCTTCAACATATCGCTGATTTGCCCCCACGCCCCGACGGAAGAGAAGGACGATGTTACCAAAGATGCCTTTTATGAGTGCTTGGAGCGCACTTATGAGAGACCCCCTCGCCACGATGTCAAAATCGTGCTTGGCGACTTTAACGCCAGGGTGGGCAAAGAGGGTATCTTTGGCACTACGGTCGGTAAATTCAGCCTCCACGAGGAAACACCCCCAAATGGGTTGAGGCTGATCGACTATGCCGGGGCCCGAAATATGGTTATCTGTAGTACTAGATTCCAGCATAAGAAGATACATCAAGCTACCTGGCTGTCTCCGGATCGAAAAACCACCAACCAGATCGATCATGTTGTGATAGACGGAAGACACGTCTCCAGTGTTTTAGATGTGCGTGCGCTCCGAGGTCCAAACAACGACTCAGACCACTATCTTGTTGCAGCCAAGATTCGCACCCGCCTCTGTGCAGCAAAAAACGCACGCCAACAAACACAAGGATGGTTCGACTCGGCTTGCACTCCTGCTCTCTGAGAGCACTCGTCAACAACTCGGTATAAGGGAACTGTGGAATGCTCGAAAACTCTACGATAAAATGCGGCGGCTTGAAGAAGGTTTCAAGACCGGAGCATGCTCTTGTAGAACACCCCAAGGTGATCTAGCCACCGATGCCCAGAGCATACTTAAATTATGGAGGGAACACTTCTCCAGCCTGCTGAATGGCAGTGAACTCACAACACCAGGAGAAAACGAACCCGATACCCCAATCGATGACGGTGGAGCAGACATTCCATTGCCCGGCCATGAAGAAGTTCGAATAGCAATTGCCCGCCTGAAAAGCAACAAAGCGGCAGGGGCCGATGGTTTGCCGGCCGAGCTATTCAAACACGGCGGCGAAGAGCTGATAAGGTGCATGCATCAGCTTCTTTGCAAAATATGGTTGGACGAAAGTATGCCCAACGATTGGAATTTAAGTGTGCTATGCCCAATCCATAAAAAAGGAGACCCCACAATCTGCGACAACTACCGTGGGATTAGCCTCCTCAACATCGCATATAAAGTTCTGTCGAGCGTATTGTGTGAAAGATTAAAGCCCGCCGTCAACAAACTGATTGGACCTTATCAGTGTGGCTTTAGACCTGGTAAATCAACAACCGACCAGATATTCATGATGCGCCAAATCTTGGAAAAGCCCCGTGAAAGGAGAATCGACACACATCACCTCTTCGTCGATTTCAAAGCTGCTTTCGACAGCACGAAAAGGAGCTGCCTTTATGCCGCGATGTCTGAATTTGGTATCCCCGCAAAACTAATACGGCTGTGTAAGCTGACGTTGAGCAACACAAAAAGCTCCGTCAGAATCGGAAAGGACCTCTCCGAGTCGTTCGGTCCCAAACGAGGTTTTAGAAAAGGCGATTCCCTATCGTGCGAGTTTTTCAACCTGCTTCTGGAAAAAATAGTTCGAGCTGCAAAACTCAACAGAGAAGGTACCATCTTCTATAAGAGTTTAGATGATATTGATATCATCGGCCTCAACATCTGCGCCGTTAGTTCTGCTTTCTCCAGACTGGGCAAGGAAGCAAAAGAAATGGGTCTGGCAGTGAACGAGGGCAAGACGAAATATCTCCTGTCATCAAACAAACAGTCGTCGCACTCGCGACTTGGCACTCACGTCACTGTTGACAGTCATAACTTTGAAGTTGTAGATAATTTCGTCTATCTTGGAACCAGCGTAAACAACACCAACAATTTCAGCCTAGAAATCCAACGCAGGATAACTCTTGAAAACAGGTGCTACTTCGGACTAAGTAGGCAATTGAGAAGCAAAGTCCTCTCTCGACGAACAAAAACCAAACTCTATAAGTCGCTCATAATTCCCGAAATGCTATATGGTGCAGAGGCTTGGACGATGTCAACAACGGATGAGTCGACGTTGCGAGTTTTCGAGAGAAAGGTTCTGCGAAAGATTTATGGTCCTTTGCGCGTTGGCCATGGCGAATATCGCATTCGATGGAACGATGAGCTGTACGAGATATACGACGACATTGACATAGTTCAGCGAATTAAAAGACAGCGGCTACGCTGGCTAGGTCATGTTGTCCGGATGGATGAAAACATTCCAGCTCTGAAAGTATTCGACGCAGTACCCGCCACGGGAAGCAGAGGAAGAGGAAGACCTCCACACCGTTGGAAGGACCAAGTGGAGAAGGACCTGGCCTCGCTTAGAATATCCAATTGGCGCCACGTAGCGAAGAGAAGAAACGACTGGCGCGCTGTTGTTGACTCGGCTATAATCTCGTAAGCGGTGTCTACGCCAGTAAAGAAGAAGAAGAAGAAGTATTGACTACCATTACTTGTTTGGAATCTTCATCCAACTCCATCTGTAAATAAGCGTATTTTAAATCTAATTTCGAAAAATGTGTACCATGTCGTATTGTATGTAATAGCGACTCTTGTGTTGGCAATGGATATTGCTAAATATTAAATTGTGAACTAATTGTTACTTTTAAATCATCGCATACTCTTACCGATCCATTTGGTTTTGGTATTAAGAAAATTGGTGGCGCCCAGTTACTAAATTTAACTGGTTTCCAAATTCCGGTATTAATAAATCTGTCTACTTCCTCACGGAATTTTGATATTTGCGCGAATGGTATTTGCCTGCTTTCATAAAATTTTGGTTTGGCAGTGGTCTGCTTACTTATACTTGCTTTAAAATGTTTTATCACGCCGTCATTTGTATTGTCAAATACTGTTTCGTATTTATTGCATAAATCTTCAATTTATTTGATGTATTTACCTTCATCAACTACATTATCAATTTGTGTAATTTCAAAACCGAATTCTTTGAATAAACTTAGCCCAAATAGATTGTTAGCATTTTCTTTATTTGGAACTATTACAACAATGCGCTTTTGCTTTTTTCCACACTTTGATTTAGTGTGCAATTCACCCAATATTGGCATAGGCTGTTGTCCAAATGTATATAATGTTTTTGTACACTTTTCTAATTTCAGTCTATTCAATATGTTATACGTCTTTAAATTGATTATTGAAACGGTTGCGCCCGAATCTAATTGAAACTGTATTACTTTTTTAAAGATTTCTAAATTGATACACTCTTTATTTTCTTAAATTTCTGTTATGCCATTTACAATGTTCACTGCATCCGTGATACTAACATATTGTTCATTTTCTTGTTTGTTTTGATTCCATTTTCGCTCTGGAAGCGTTGTGCTTTTTCTAATACTTTTGCTCTGATTTAACACACAAAGTGCAGCAATATGTCCCTTTTTGGCACTTTTATTACATATCGTTTTACGAAATTTACATTGTTCTCTATTGTGCGAAAAGCCACAACCTGCAAACGACTTCAATTTCACTTGTTTCATTATGTTAGCATTTATATTCTGTTCTCTTGTCATTTGATCTTTAGTTGTTTTTTTCCAATTTTTGCGTGTCTGCATTGTGTTCACCTGTATGGTGGATGAATTCGTATTCACTTTGATGGTTGCTACTGTTTTCCTTGTTGTCTCGTATATTTCAGTTATTAGAGTACGTCTTCTAGTGATGGTTATAGTTTTTGAAGAGCGCCTGCGCGGACTTGATCGTATGGTGTGTTAAGTATGATTTGATCGCGAATCATTTCACCTACAAAGTTTGCGGAACAGTTCGTGGCGGAACAATTAAATTTACATTCCCTTGCAATTCAACGAAGTTCGGCAACCCATTCACAGTGCGTTTGCATTCATTTCATTTCTCGCTTAAAAAATTCATAACGAGCTGCGACTACATGACATTTCGACTGGAAATGTTCCGTTAATTTGTCTGTTAACTGAGTGTATGTTTGCGATTGCAGGGTTGCAACGCCGAATAAATTCTTTAAAAGTTCAAACTATTCTATGCCGATAGAAAATTGCAAATAAAGTATTATACAATATCGAATATAAATGCACGTCTGTACTCGAAGGTAGCAATCCAGAAGAAGGAAGTTGCGTTTTACAAAGTTTTATAAACTGTCAGGGTTCACAACTATTAACACTGAAATCCAGTGTTGAAAATTTTTAAGTTCATATCACATTTTATGCAAGTAACCAATCCAATTCAACGCATTTTTTTAAAGGGGGGGAAAGACGGGGAAAATTTTTAAGCTTATTTGTTAAGTAAAAACTCTATAGTTTAGTAAAAAATAATTTATAGCTCGACTTCCCCCGACACTATAACAAAAACACTAATTGGTAAATTTTTTTTTTTAGTTTTTTTGATTATTCATTATTTTCCAAAAAAAAAAATATAATAATATACTATCTAAATTAGTCTTTATATTATTTATATTAAATACATACCCAATTGTCCAGAATCCATAAAAAAATAATTTCCAGAATTCACTTCACGCAACACAAAAAACCACTTGCAAGTTCGAGAACATAAGAGAGTATCGCGAATAAGGACGTGTGTACTGAACGAAATCTAGGTTCCGACTACTTGTGTGGCAATATACATAAAAATTGTCTTTTTTGTTCATACCGCGTGGCACCTTACAATACTAGAAAAATATATAAAAGTTATCAAAGCACAGTTACATATACAGTGGTTAAAAATAAAATAAGAATATTAATTTTGAAAACAGTTTTTGAAGTGAAACTTCTTCACGCGCGCTTGGCTTGGGGAGTAAGCTGACGAACGCGTTACGAAAAGTGTGATCAGGCGAGGCGAACGGTTATTGGTGGGGGATATAGGCAATTGTCAGCAGTGCGCGCGCACATTTTTCTTTCTTTCTCTTACAGCTGGGAAATGAAATATGTGTATACTTCAGTCAGTAGTTCGTTTGCGAGTTTACTAGCGTTACGCGAACGGTGATAGTTTGGTTATTTTATTGTAATTTACTGTAATTCTATTGCGTTTTGAACAATTTTATGAAATAATATTGTTCAATACATTCAATATTTTACGTTTAAAGTGAATAAAATTGTAAATTTATTTTAAAGTTTATGTTATGTGAATTTTCGGGTAAATAATAACAAATTATGGAGAAAAGTGACACAGACTCCGAGTATCAAAGCGATGCTTTAGGACCACCAACTAAGAAGAAATTACGTACGGAAATTGTGCATAAAAAGTGTGTGAGAACAGATTCAAGACAAGATTTTAAACCTAGTGAGACCCAATCAATTGATAATGAATCACGAAGGTGAGTACGCATCTCAAACCAGTTACTAGCGTCGTAGCGTCATATGCATTGTTGCTTTGTCCTTGACTATTTTCTCCCTCTACTAATATGCGGCATTCTACTCTCGACATTGGGACGCGTTTGATTCTCTGTCCTTTTCTTGCCTCTCTTTCTCTCGCTTTTTCCTTGTTACTCTTCCGTATTTTAACCTCACGTTTCTACAATTTACTTCAGCAAAGTTTTAAAATAGAATAACATAAAATTTAACTAATCCGTAAATTATAAAATACTTATTAACTGTAGAGGTTTACCATTACAAATAATTGGTGACATCGTGATTGAACATGACAATAATCAAATGGAAGTTAATGATGGAAATCTCACTATAGATCATGTACAAAAACCGAGACAAATGATTGAAGTTAGGTACAATAATTTCGATTTTACTTTCATGATCATTCATGACTCTAATAATAATTTACTAAATTTACACAACTGAAATTATGGAATAATAGGTTAAATAAAGCGCCAAAAACTTCTGCAGAACGTGGTCGAGAATTCAGAGCACGAGAAGCACTGCTTAAACAACAATGTAAGCAACAACAGGAACCAGATGCAATAGCAGGAGATTTCAATATCAATTTCGCATCCAAAGATGGACAACTCTTGATAAACTTTCTACGAGATAAATTAGAATTACAAATGAATAATGACCGTAATGAGCTAATTACAAGACATGGAACAACAATCGATGAAGTTTTTTCTAGGTTTCTGTCTAATTTTAATTCTAAAATATATGTATCGTATTTCTCGTATCATAAGCTTATTGTCTCGGTTTTACAAACAACCACAGTTATTACTGATGTACCCAATAATGAAAATAACGAATAAAACAATGAAAAAAAAATAAAAGATCTATGCAAAAATATTAATTTACTAATGAAAACATAAAATAAATTTAAATATTTGTAGGAAATTAATATATGTATATGTGCATACATGTATATATTGCACACACACATTCATATATATACATATAGATAGAGCGAAAGAAGTTTCATTTTAGTCGTGCGGTCATAAACACACTCACTTTTGTTTTTTTATTTCGATATCTGTACAAAATCATTTTTTTAGCTTCACAAACCCCATGCATGTATTTGCAACTAAATCTAACAGCAGAAATCATCACTGCGACATATACTGCAACAACAAAAAATTGCAACAGAATCAAAATTAACTGATGCAACCCTGGCTGAAATCACGAGCATTGAATACGGGCTAATGGCTTAAAGAATAAAATGAAATGTAACAATGCCAAGTGTCATGGCGTATGAGCGGCATTTCAGTCCATTTGCCACGAGGCGGCCATCTCGCATTGATAATACGCCAAAATTAACGCAGAGTTAACACTCGGTAATTTGTCATTTTGGCACGTTTTTGGCTGCGCAAATGCAATCGACAGACGTCAGCGGCAGAGAGTTAGTGTGTATGTTTGATATGCATACATATTGGATATGGAAGGGCACTATATAATAACTATATGCATATTCGTATTTTGAAAGCTAATTTGACATTTGAAGAAAGAATTGTCGTTTAAAAATACGTCCCAGGGCAAATGTGTGTATATAACGGGGTTTTCAATAGCAACGCTACAAAAGTAGACCAATAGGGATAGCAAACGACTCCATATTTTATTTGGTCTTTTGACATCTCTCTTCACTAAGCCATTTTTGTTTTAATAAAAAAACTTTTATAGCGCTCTTATTGAACAACCCGTTATAAAGTAACTAGAATATATAGATTACATATAAATTTACATACTATAGTTTGTAAACTGTATAAATTCGTTGAACCTGAGTTCAAATAAGCTTTTTCTAAAAAATATCTTTCAAAGCACCAACTCCAACGCTTTACCAACTTTAAAGTTGCCCATTATTCCTAACAAGTATAACGATAAATATTTATTTTATATAGTATATTGTATGTTGGGTAGTCGAAAAAGTATTTTCTTTTTTTGTCAATAGATGTCGTTTCAATCATATATCTCCAGTGCTACCAGTCACATTGTGTCATATCATATAGTGTTGGATACTCACACCTAGCTTTCAATGCAAGAACTGTCCTGACAAGCCAGCGCTATGCTCCGCCGAATGCTTTGAAATATATCATACCAGAAAATAATATTTGTATTTAATAATAAGTTGAAAAAATAAAAATATTTAAGTAAAAATAAAGAATTAAAGAATTAATTTAAGGAATTCCCGCAATTTCTTCCGCACATAAAAAATTTCTCTTGAAAAATTAAATGCGGGAATTCCGGTAATGGCGGCAATTCCCTAATTTGTTCAGACTATTTAAAAAAATTAACCTGTAGAAAAAAAGCGGGAATTCCCGCTCTTCAATTTTGTTTGGAGAAATTAAGTGATTATCTGGCAGCCACCCGCTAAATTCAAATGAACGCGAACGTGTTGAGCTTCATTTAATCGAAAAAAATTAAATTCGGGGAAGTTGAAAAAAAGTTACAGCTTTTCAAAAATGAGTACAAATATGTTAAAAAAATAGTTGAAGTTTGATTAGAAATACGAAAGAACTTTTTCGACTACCAATATTTATTATACTCAAATACACCTTAAAGTTTTCTAACTATTCATTTAAAGTGTAAGGTTTAAAGTTTTTAACTTCTTACTGCATCAAATGCAATAATAACACAATGCGTTGCTTTGAGCATAACATACACACTCGTTTCTTTATTGCGTTGCTTCGTATTTAATCGTTTAACGCGACGATTATGTTTTTGTCATCTATTCCCGTAGAATGAATATTTTTGGACATCTTTTGAACCAAAACTTGTATACAGAACAATGCCTCGTGTATTCCAAGACCTTCTCTGAAGCCAAATTGCAGCTTGCCCATTGACTTTTTACATATCTTATATATTCTGGCGTGAATGATTTTTAGAAATATCTTGAGGGCATTTGACATTAGACTAATTTGTCTGTACTCACTACAATGTTTCGCATTATTTTTCTTAGGTAGTGGTATGAATGTTGATTTTAACCTGTCTTTTGGATATTGGCCATTGTCATAAACTTCGTTAAAAAGCTTTACTAAGTCATATTTATTTACTTTAAAATTTCAGCTGGAACCTCCTCCGTACCAATTGCTTTGTAATTATTCATTGTATTGAGGGCGGATTTTTACGATGAATACCTGCGGCTTCTTTAAATTTTTTGTGTAAATGGAAGGTATCATGTAAAAATTGTAGTCTTTCGATTTCTTGGCATTCATTATTTATCCAGTTTGTTTTTGCATTAAGGATCCTTCCTTTTTTCTCTATTCAGTTGTCTATGCATGTCAGTGTTTTTATTTTTATCCACCCAATCATCCAATTGTTTTTATTATTTTCTTTCTTTCCTATTCCAAGAGAGTTTTTTGTTGTAGTACAAATTATCTCTATTAAGTCGCTCCCTATACTTTCGGCACGTCCTTTCAAATAGGCGTTTCACACTTTCGTCTCTCAACTTATCTATATTTAGCTTCATTTTAGGCTTACTTTTTTAATTACGGCTAGCCTAATACGCAATTTTGCCGGTAGCAAGTTGTGATTCGAAGGTACATCCGCTCCTGGATATGTATAGACCTTTTTATTGAGGAACAGAAGCGATTATTTATCAGAATATATTTATTTGTTTCTGATGATCTTATCAGAGGTGTCCGATGGAGATTTCCATGTACATATACAGTTTTCTGGGAGGAAGGCTAAATAATGTGTTCGAAATTATTAATTTGTGTTCTTGACAAAATTGAATTGGTCGATCTCCTCTCTCATTTCTTTCATTTAAGCCGTTGGAGCATAGACTTGAATAATATTAATATTCAGTGGTTTTGTAAATAACTTTAGCATCATTGATCTATCAGATTTCGGCAAAAATCCGATGACAGATTTTGCAATGTTTTCTTTAACTATAATGCCAATGCGGTGATTTTTAGTTTGGTTGCCAGAGAAAAAGAAATTTTGGTAAATAAATTCTTCACAATCTGGCCACAATGTTTCACTTATGCCAAGTAAATCGATGTCTAATTTTTTCATTTCTAAAATCGTATTAGGTAGTTTTCCAGGCTCGTATAAACTCCTTGTGTTCCATGTTCCGATGTTTAAAGTTTGTTTTGTTTTACCTCCGAGGATTCTTAGCATCCTCGATTTGCCAGAGACTGAGGGCCATTGTTTTGGTTGTACGAGTACTATCATTGTCATATGATATGCTGGGAAGTATACTTCAGTGATTTCCCTAAAGTAACAGACGCTGATTGCTTTAAGCTTCGATAGGTGGACTTACTGGTAGCTACGCTACCGCCAGCATCGCTCTTTGGATCATTATATCAAGATAGAAAATCCCTGAGGAGATGATGAAAGTTTAGAAAAACCATTATGTGCCGGGCTTATTTATTTAAAGGACAGTTCAGAAGAAAATAATGCTTGAATTTTTCGTTCTCCAATAATTTTTGTTACTCTCCATATCCAAGACCTATCCAATTTGTCCAACAACCTGATTCAAAATAATGCCGATTGCGCATATTACCCGCGCACATATAGACCATTTGCTTATGATATCATAATTCTTCGATTCCGTTGCCGAAACTTTTACTCCAACTTTTCGTTAGTTTATGCGTTTCTGTAATCAATCGTCGAATTCGAGCCATAAGCAAAGGCGCAAATGCAAATTTTCACAATGGGACACATGTATACACACACACAAATCCCGATGGCATTCATATGCCATTGATTTCGCTGCCAAAGACTCGATAATAATTCACGCGAAATCGGTGCCAACAAACAACAAAAATTACAGTACAGTATGTGTGAATGTGTGCATGATAATTGCAATTTTTGCAGGTGAACAGCGCACAACGCCCAAAAGTATGCTGCAGTTGCATATTTCTGTAATGGAGAAATCAGTTCGAACGTTTCAATTCGCATTGCAATGATAGAGTCGTAATGAGATGCGAAATGGCAACATAAAAAGTTTTATTATAGTTTCAGTCATATCATGATAGAGTAATGTAAGTTATTGGTAAAAAATGGCGGAAGAAAACTTTGTCTATTTTGTTAGCCAAAGAGTGAGAGAGAGAATTGGGAAGTAAACTATGAATAGATCGGCAAAACGAAAGCGAGTTAATAGCAGCTGGCGCTGTGGGGAAAAACTTTTTATCGTCTACCTAAAGACATTTTTGTTGTTATTGTTATCAACAACGCAAAAAATCGCAGCACAAGTTTCCTTCGAAATTTCATATAATTTGCTTTGCTGCCATGCAGTGTGCGCAAGTGCTGAGCAGAAACAAAACGAGTTTTGAAATACAACGTATTATAAAAACATACATTCATATGAACACATATAGATTCCAGCATTAAGGTAATGAAGTTGCCATTGGCAACCGAAATAATGAAATATCGCCAGGTTTTGCAAATATTAAAAAACTTATTTTTCTAATGCGGACATGTGTTATGCAGCTGCAATATCTACTAACGTACATATGCGTACTTAGAATAAAAATTATGCATATTTACGCTTAAATTTATTTGTTTGCATTTGCTGACTGGAGAAAGTTAGTTGACTTTGCATGGAAAGTTTGACAATGTTGGTGTGAAATATTTTTATTAAAAACAGATTCAAAAAAAGAGAAAGGAAAACATTAACTTCCTTTACACTGAAACTGCCGTACCCTGAAGAACTCAATGTTTATCGTTCAGTCTGCATTGCAGCTGTTTTCCATAGTAGTTCGATCTAGAAATTTTCTTCCGATTTTGTAACATTTTTTTCCATTGATTCCGATCGTTCAAGTTGTATGACAGCTATATCTTATAGTGGTCTGATACCTGTATTTCCAACAATTAAACTGATATTTGAGGAGAAAAGAACGTGTGTAAAATTTCGGAAAAACTTTCTAAAATTGAAAGATTAGTTCGGGTATATACAGACATTCAGACGAACGTACGACAGACATTCAACTCAGCTCAACACGCTGATCATTTATAATTTACTCGTATAGGACCTCCGACAGGAGCATTTCCAATAGAAACTATAAGTATAACAATGTGTGAATACCTAACTAGCCAATAGATAGCAACCAGCAGGGAATTTTTTTTAGTTCTTCTGTTCATGTTGTTTTATAAACGCGGGTTGACTTTTATATTTCAGGATTAGATAACAAATAAAATATTAATCATCGGAAATCGTTTCATTATTTTTTAAAATACACAACATTAAGGTGCATGCACTTTTTCATGCGTTTGAACGAATTTTCGAAACAATTTTTTCTCTCTGACTCAGGTATCTCTAATCTACTTTTTTCGGAATAACTGTAGCGCTTCAGAAGAAATCAGCAAGAAAACAAAAAATATTTATAGTTTATTTTCGGGCTAAGGTGCATAATTTGGAGAAAAACAAAATTAATTATGCCCAAATTAAAATTCTCAGATTTTTGAATTTCAAAATTTTGCAAAAATGAGTGAATTCAATAAATAATATTTTTTCTAAGTATTACGGTGTTTCTGTTTGCTTTAAATGCTGTGTGGAAAGGAATTCAACAAACAAAATCTGAAAAAGACCAGTTGAATATTTACTAATTATTTGATTCCATTAAAATTTTTACTTTCTGAAAAAAGCTATGGCTTGTACCTTTAGTTTTTATTATTTTTCCGTTTTTTCTTGCTAATTCTAAACACCGAATAGCATTTTCGCGCAGTTAAATTAATTTAGTACGTTATATTAAAACAGAGGAACCAGCTGGTTTCTTCTTCTTCTTAACTGGCGTTGACACCGCTTACGCGATTACAACCGAGTCAACTGTGCAGTTTAACATTTAAATTTTTTTCCAATGTAACGCAGCTTGATAAACAACATTTTTTGGTTTCTGTTCCGGTGTACAGAAAAGATGGTTTTCCAACTCCTGAGCACGCCACGAATATCTGGCCGTGTGAAAAACATACCATTTCCAAATTTATGCCACACACAAATGCAATTTTCACTGGAAACGTAACACTTTGGAACTGAAATGGCAAATCGTTAGAACTGAAAGGAATTCGTAGAAGCAAGCATTCTGCCCCCTAGTAATCGATAGCGCAGATTGCGAAACATAATAACGACTCATCCAACTTTGAGACGCAAATGATGCGGTGGCATACCAAGCCTCTCCAAAGAAAAATTCCACTGGATAATTCACGGCGTCGTCTTTATTGTCAAGACGATCGATCGATTTGTATGAGCGCAACTCTTCCGCAATTTGACTTTGAATCTTCCAGTTTAAGTCAACAACATCCGCACTTTTGATAGCTAACATTGTGCGTGCACCTAAGCAATCCTAGTTACGATAATTTGGCCAATGTCCGAACATTCTTCATGAGTTCATCTTTCGTGAATTGCTAAACGGCGGATGGAATTTATATCGAACCATCGGAATTGACCAATATCAAATTTTCTGCGAAGACGATGTAAAATGTCTTCGGCAATGCCTTTTTTATTCGTATCGATTTGAAGGCTGATGGTCGCCAAATGTGTGCAAACTTCAGTGGCATTCGCATTGTCCATTCCAGTGATTATTATGTTCCAGCAGTTATAATTGCTGGCTTGCTTCTCAAAAAGCTGCACGCACCATAACATTCATAGTACGCAATGACTCAAATGAATTTGAACCGCGTACATTAATCAACAGCAACCGAAGGTAGAAGCGATCGTGGTTTTTCGGGTGGATTGTGTAAATTCGCCTTAATGCATTAGTTGATAACACACTTGGATGTCCATCTACTGGGTGGCTTTGCTTTCTGCGTATTATTTTTTCAACGATGCATTCCATGTATAATATTAAGGTATTTCCGAATGTCCTCGCAAACGGATCCTTGACGAAAGTTGAGAAAAAAACCCGTAAATGTTAATTTCGTTGCTGGCGGTGTTTCCACTGGCAATATTGTTGAAATACACTCTTTGGCCATTCTCCAAATTAACTGCGAGACGCACAACAGTCGGAAAAGGTTCATGAATTGCAAAAGTAAATATCCTACAAAGCACTTTAGTGCAGTTCACGTATCGACCATATCGTTCAAGACCAATAACTGCCATGTTGCTTCCTGTGGTGACGTGCTTTCAAACATATTTTACCGATCACACCAAACTGCAATACTCAACATTGATATGAGTTTTGAATGTGAATTAGACAATAATAGTGAATATAGTACGATCCATATGTTGTCAACTTCGATATTCACTCTTCTTAATTGAATGCTGAATGTTCTGCTATTGTCGTCTGGTGAGCGACGCCGATAGAGTGGATATCCATCATTTCTAGTTTGTGTTTAAGAAAGAAAAGTACGTAGATACTGATTTGTGCGTTTAAAGTCAGACATACAACCCGAAGTGGGATTGTGGTGTCCGCAAGGTCCATGAACCATACAGGTTTTCATCACTTCGTATAATACTGGATCTTTCTCTGCATCTGGAATTTCCGCAGAAATGATTTCATCAATTTGATCTGGTGTAACCACCATCCACCATCCAAAGAAGAATGTGTGCGTGCGGCAAACCTCTCTTTAGCCACGCAACAGAGTACATCTAGCATCTAATAGCGCCATATATACATATGTACGTTGCTTCAAGATAAAGTCCATCGAAGCTGTTGCTTTAAAAGTCTTGCTGTGACATCGTGACGATCGCTTTCTGATTGACTGCGATACATAACACCGCACGTATGTCATCGTATGCTGAGAGTACTCGGTCATGTGACTTGGGCTGCTAATGTACATATGTTGATGCCCAAAAGAACGCCGACCGATATTAGCGCGACCTCTTCGTGGCATCGTAACAAATTTCAATCTGTAATTAATCACTTTGTGTGAAACACACATAACATTTTCATTGGAAAATTTTCAAAAATTTTAGAAGCAAACGCCAAATTTGAAAGATTTAAATAATTGAAAAACAAAATAAAATAATTAAAAAAAATTTGTATGGAAAAAATTAAATTTTTAGAATTGTTCAATTTTCCGACTTTTACTCATAAAAGACATACAGGTTTTTTATTTCTAAACCTTTCCCGATCCACAACGAAAAACCTCTTAAAATTTCATCAATATTGGTTCAGCCGTTCTCTTAGCTTTACTAACGAACAAACATTCATTCGTTTGTATGAGAAAAAGAAAAGGGCTGTTTAAGGGGTTTTCCGGCAATTATTCGAATTTTTTTCTCCGCAGAAACCATTCCTGAACCTCCACAATCATTTTAAAAAACGAATTATCATATTTGGTTCAGTCGTATGAAAGTTATGAGCGTACATACATTTTGACGATTCATTTTTATTTATATAAGTATGTATGTATGTATGTATACTTTTTCATAGGATTTTTCCTTAAACCTAACCGTTTGAAGGTATTAACGGTTTAAGTTTGATTATCTTAAGATAAAATTTAACAATTAAGACCTCATACTTGGAGACACAGTCTTATAGGCATCTAATTACCTATTTTTTAGAATATAAAGCAAAAAAATAATCGATCGACCACCTTAACTCAGACGTAGATATAGCATTGGATCTTAAATTAATGATCTTAAAATATATACATATATCACTACCAAGCCATATTATAATTCATCTCACTTTCCACAGTCCCAGGCCGACAATATCCAAATAACGGTAGATTTAAGTAAGCAACTGACTGCGATCTATCAAATCTGTACGGTCTTAAGTTTGAAGTCGAATAAAGTGGTTTGATTTAAAAAAAGTAAAAAAAAACTTAAATTGATGCGCTTACAGCAGTTCTCTTGTTCGCCTTTCATTTATTTGTTACATCAAATTTTACAGCTGGAATCGGAATATTTACTGTAAATAGTATTTTTCATGAATATTTGATGCTTGTAGCTTAGCTTATAACTGTAATTAGTACTTATTACTTGCCTTGATTGTAGAAATATGTCTCATGTTAAAGCACGACAAACGACGAGGTGTCCTGTCTCTGGTTTGCCGGAGAAGTTACCTGTTTCTAACTTATCTATTTATAATGATCTGATGAAATTTTATCTGTTCATAAAACATGAATTGAATGAACAGTTCATGAAATATCTGAAAGATTTGCGGGTGAAATTGTAAAAATATAGCAAAACTCTTCACTGCCAACTGTAAGTGTAAAAGGAATTTTACCATTGATACGTTCCCACCACGACAACTATAGGAACTTAATGAAACCATATCAAGGCCGTCAAACTAACATTAAATACCTAGAAAAGATTAGAACATTTATAAAAGAGTCCCATAGATTATTTAATATCTGCATCTGCAAGTGCAAATATATCATTATTATTTCTGTTTAAAAGGATGTCGTGTTGTCAGGAAGTAAGTTTCTTACTCGATCAAAGTTCAACCAGAAAAATGATGATAGGCGGTGTCAATTTAGTTTCAACTGTGAAGAATAAGATAAAACATCGGAACCAGAAAGCAACTATTTTGGTCATATCACCCGTGACGGGGACTGTTAAAAATATAAAAGACACTATTATTATTATTATATTTGAAATCTATTCGGTAAATGTGAGTGAATTAGCCTTGCTGGGTGTGGAACAGGTTTCAAAGGTGGTGTTATTCGTCTGATGGAGGAGGAATTCGACAGGCCATTACAGTGGTTTATCTGTCAATTGCATTCAAATCAGTTACCACTACGTTATGTTTTATTACATTTAGACGGAAAGACTATAGGACCTAAATGCTTTTACGGCGCCATCGGATCTCAATTATAAACTTGTCAAACAATGCCGATAGTCGAATTTACCGTTATACCTACATTATTACCTCAAATAACTAGGGAAGAGCTTAATACCGTCCAAAAGTATTTTTACGACATAATGACCGCTTTCAGTACTGGTATATTTTCTCCTGTTTAGCTAATATGGAAGCTTAACCATTCTAGATGGCTAACAACAGCTAATCGAATTTTAAGATTGTTTGGCACTAAAACTGAGCCAGAAGAAAAGTTATGCCAACCGTTCTTGGTACATGTCAGGATATTACAGACTTTCTAAGCCACACCCAAGCTGCGGAGGGCCACATCAAGTTGGTAATAAAATCATCGAGTGCGGTTTGTGGGGAAAATAAACGAGATGGTTTTACTATATTAGGGCAAGACTGCTCACGTCAACAAATGCCTCATTTCAATACAAAAAAACAGTTTGATGTTTAAATGGTATTTTAAGTAACCTAAGAGAATATTTTTCGTAATAAATGCTTAGAATGCCATTTTTTTTTATTTATTTAAATGTTTAACTGTACTGGGACATTAAGCCAGCTTTTGATATTTTGCATGTTTGTTTTATATATTAAAAGGCAACTTTTCATAGCTATGCCGTTAAAAAACATAAAAAAAAAATTCTCCATACATTACCGCTTCATCTTAATACGTATGTAAGTACATAGCTGACCTTGCTGCTGTCTGTCTTTGTAAGAAGTTTGTATTTAATTTCTCAGTCTATCTGACACTTATTTATCCTTGGCGCGTCTTCTCTCCTCTTTTGTCCTCTGTCCACGCTTCACTGTCTGTATGTTTATCATGTCTCGTCAGTCTGGCTTTTGTGCTATTTTCCTCCCGTCACGGCGTGTGGTCACTACAACCTAATTATAATTTCCATTTCGCTCTTCTCTCCAAAATGCTATTGCTAGAAGTATGAACATACCAAGTAAGAAATTAGATTTTAAACTTTGTTCTCTGAAGTTCTATGTAAATGCAACTCTGAGCTCATTAGAAGGATATCCTATAATGTTGCTGATTACTTCTAGGCACCACTTTCTTTTAATTCAATAATAATTTTTTATCGATGAAGCTCACCAGGAACCAGTTTTTATCGATGGAATAGTGAATTCTGTCGAGGTCGTAAATCACATCAAGAAGGATTTCGTGAAAGTCGTCCAAAATCAGTTGTTGTTCCGGATATTGATGTTGTACACAAAGTAATATTGTCAGATCGTCATGTGTCCTAAAGTGAGATTGAGTCAACTAAAGGCGTTAGAGGCACCAGTATACATTCAATATGACATGAACATTTGACCGTAAACAACTTTTTCACGTTGGATCCCACACAATTTGTCTGTCGCTCTAAACAAGGCTGGATAGAAATATTTAAAAAATACAATAGCGATGCTTCGAAATTGTTATAGATGTGTAACAAGTGATGAATCGAGGACTTACGTGTATGAGCCAGAAAGAAGTCGGTTATGGTTGTTTCAAGATGAGCTGAATCCAAAAACAGTTGTTCGCGTATGAAGAACATCCAAACAAACGGTTGTGCGTATTTTTGTTTTTTTTAGAAAAATTGGAGAATAATGTAGAACAGGAAATTCTCAGTGCACTCCTGTCATTTGTTTGCCAGCTGTCTCACATGAAAGTAACTGACGAACATGGATCATTCTTCACCAGGACATTGCGAAGTCACATATTTCGACTGATAAAACTGGTGAGTCCTTCACAGTATATTCCTGGCATAAGAATGATTTACCTCTTTTTATTTGCATTCGTAAAAATAAACTAAGAGGCCATTGCTTTTCGATACCAGAATAGGAGGGTTATGCTTTCAGAACGTATGATTTGGAGACCTCAATCTGAGTGACAAAATTGCTTCGAAAGTCGATTCAAACTCATGCAAAAGAATATAGATCTTAATGCAAAATATTTTAATGATAAATAGAATTTTATTTTTCTAATCCGAAAATAGGAAAAACAACAAACATATTTTAAAGTTAAATAGTAATAAGTTGATGCCCACAGGATTATTAATTCAAAGTTGCACACAATTTTTTTTTTTTTTATTTTTTTCATATGCACAAAAGATGTCAGGATGGATTCATCGTAGCCACATTAAGAACATCGATTTAAAAACCGTTTAACACCAACATATTTCAAGTTTACCCTGTTTACTTATCCTTCGATATATAAGCTCTTATATTTATCTAGAAGATTACTACAAAATGTATACTAATCTCATTTTATAATATATACAAATTTTCACCTCGAACCTTAAAACGGGAAACTTCAGTTAATACAAAAAAACTGGAAAATATTGATTTTATAAAAAAATAAAAAAATTTAGTATCCATTATTTAACTTTTTATCCTGTCGTCTCATCCGGCTTTACCTCCCGTTTTAATTGAAAGGTTATCCGTTTTGCAGCCATTCTATCATTGGAATTTGACCTCCGCGTGTAGTTGATATTTTTGAGTGCGACTTTTAGAAATATAAATATGTATGTATGCGGCATTTCAATTTGCATATGCTCTGTAATGCTTCATGTTCCTCAAAACTCATTAATGCTCTTTTGTTTGGCTTGAAATACCTTTCCGTTCAATGTTGCGTAATCCTTTAATTTGTTGTGACATTTTTTGTGAAATTTTTTGTTTTGACATTAATTTTGTTCTTCCTAAAACAGCTTTTCTAAGTGCACAACGGTATCGAAGAAAGGCTTTGCTGATTAATTTGAATGACTGTAAGAAGACATACATTTAAATGAAAGACCATCATTCGTTTCTTTGCTCTTTACGATATGACTCCGTTAAGTTACTCTTTCGGGAGGATTGGAAAGGAACACAGTTTCATATTGCTCTAATTTATTTTCATTCATAACAATCTACGATGTTTTTATACCCTGAACTAGGTATTGCCCCAAAATTTTATTACATTTAGAAAGAAACTTCGGAGAACCTATAAAATATTGGGTCATTGACTAAGTAAATTCTTTTTTAGTGTCATAACGCACGCCAACAAACACAAGGAAGGTTCGATGTCAAGAAGCTGCAATCACAACAGACAGCTGAACGATTTTCTATTCGGCTTGCACTCCTGCTCTCTGAGAACACTCGGTATAAGCGAACTGTGGGACGGTATTTCAAACTCCTTTCGTACAGCTGCAGCCGAAACCATTGGTTTTTGGAAAGTGCAAAAGAACTGCTGGTACGACGAGGACTGCCGTGTCGCAGCGGAGAGAAAACAGGCTGCCTACATCGCAAAGTTACGATCGTCCACAACACATGCGGGATGGGATAGATACCGAGGGTTGAAGCGGGAAGCGAGGCGCATTTGCAGACAGAAAACAAAAGAGGCCGAAATTCGTGAGTACGAAGAGCTTGATAAGATGGCCGACAGGGTAATGCTCGAAAACTCTACGAAAAAATGCGGCGACTTACAGAAGGTTTCAAGACCGGAGCATACTCTTGCAGACCCCCAAAGGTGATCTAGTCACCGATACCCAGAGCATACTTAAATTATGGAGGGAACACTTCTCCAGCTTGCTGAATGGCATTGAACGCACAACACCAGGAGAAGTTGAACCCGATTCCCCAACCGATGACGATGGAGCAGACGTTCCATTACCTGACCATGAAGAAGTTCGAATAGCAATTGCCCGCCTGAAGAACAACAAAGCGGCAGAGGCCGATGAATTGTAGGCCGAGCTATTCAACCACGGCGGTGAAGAACTGATAGGGAGGATGCATCATCTTCTTTGTAAAATATGGTCAGACGAAAGCATGCCCATCGATTGGAATTTAAGTCTGCGATGCCCAATCCATAAAAAAGGAGTCCCCACCTTATCAGTGTGGCTTTAGACCTGGCAAATCAACAACCGACGCCAAATCTTGGAAAAGGCTCGTGAAAGGAGAATCGACACACACCACCTCTTCGTCGATTTCAAAGCTGATTTCAACAGCACGAAAAGGAGCTGCTTTATGCCACGATGTCTGAATTTGGTATCCCCGCAAAACTAATACGGCTGTGTAAGCTGACGTTGAGCAACACGAAAAGCTCCGTCAGAATCGGAAAGGACCTCTCCGAACCGTTCGATACCAAACGCCGTTTCAGACAAGGCGATTCCCTATTGTGCGGATTTTTCGACCTGAAAATAGTTCGAGCTGCAGAACTAAATAGAGAAGGAACCATCTTCTATAAGAGTGTACAACTGCTGGCGTGTGCCGGTGATATTGATATCAAGACCTCCACTCCGTTGGAAAGACCTGGCTTCGCTTGGAATATCCAATTGGCGAGACGTAGCGAAAAGAAGAAACGACTGGCGCGCATTTATTTATTTTTTTTATAATTAAATTATAAATTCTTCATTTTGATTAAATACCTTTTGCCATCTTTCAGACAAGTGACTGATTCCATGCTCATAAAATGTTTGATCCGTGCAGTCGAAAAACTGGTCCGACGTACTGATTTGTTTTGAATGTTCTTCCTTACAAAAAGTTTTGTAGAGACCGGAACAAATAATAGTCTGAAGGAGCCAAATTTAGAGAATATGAATAGTCTGTGAGAAAATTCCATTCAGGCTGCAAGAGCTTTTGTCGAGTAATCAATCCTGTCAATTATCCTGGTGAAACACTGCACCTTTTCTATTGATCAATTATGACCTCCTCTGCTTGAGTGAATCACTAAATTTGCTGATCACAATTCCACTGTTTGCCGTCAGTGACAATGCGTTTTAAAACTGGATCACCTCTTTTACGTTTAATATATTAGTCTGGTAACTTATGCCTATTTTCATGACTTCTTTGGAGGGTGGTTTTTTATAGGAAAATAGAAATGAATTATCTTGAATATTTAGAGTATTTTTATTTACATATTGAAAATAAAGAATCTATTTGAAAAAGTTTAACACTTTATTACTATTATTATTGTTACTCGAATTTTAAACCTTAAAAAAAAGGAACGTGGGTGACCCGGGGGATTTTAAATCTTGATGTTATCTGAAATCAAATACTCTTGTTTATGAATCATTTACTCGTCAAAAAACTCGGTCATGTATAGAGAGATCAAGTTACTAAAACAGCGAAAACGCAAGATGAAATTTTCATCCGCTCTTTCATGCATGCTTAATATAGCATCGGCAAGTGAAATCCAACCGACTCCACCTCCAACTTGGAATCAGCCTTCATGGCATTTGCAAAATAAGTCCTTCCTCGACGGTCGTACAGTTCATAGGAAGCAAAACACCAACGTAGTTACCTATAAGCAATTGTTCTACGAAATTACTGACCGATTCTTGAAGGAAAACTGGATACTTCTTTTCACAGATGGTTCAAAATCAACAGACGGAACCGGTTTTGCAGTCGTCAATGCTAACGGAATCTTATTAGCACAAGGAATCTTGCCAATGGTTGCAACAGTTTTGTACGCAGAATTGCAGGGCATACTGTCTGCTTTTCTTCTAGTTAGAGCTTCTAAAAGCAAATTTATTATATGCACAGACAGCCTCTCGGTGTTTGAAGCCACTAAATCCGCACGGAACTCTGCGGAACCTATTGCCGCCATACAGGAACTCATCATTCAACTAGAGAAAAGAGTCAAACTGATGTGGGTTCCTGGCCACGCCGGAATCAATGGAAATGAGCATGCAGATAAAGCTGCCAAATCAGCTCTAAAAGCTCCAGTTTTCACTTTCATGCCATTCTCAACCAAAGCAGTGGCGAAAAGTATTTCTAATACAGCGTACCAACGATGTGCTATCAAATGGGCAAACTATTCCCACACGTATAAGACCTATAATCCAAACAGATCGAGGATCAGGCTCCCCACGACGACTACAACACACATGAACAAATGTTTCATCCGCTTCAGATTAGGGCAAACTAGTCTAATTCACGCTCATCTACTGGAAAACGAATCTCAACCAGCCTGTCAATTTTGTCGCAATGCTCTCTTAACTATTTCTCATGTCCTCAAATACTGTTCCCATCTGACACATCACAGATCTTAGTTTTTTCCGAGCTTCACCCGTTAGACTTGCTAAGTACTCCAAGTGAGAAAAATATTAAACTGTTATTTGAATTTTGTAAAACTATACATATTGATAAATTAATTTAAACTGTTATACACCTTAAGCCAATAGCACTGGCAGCTAGTGCCTAATTAATTATAATTTCAATTGTAATTAATTTAAATAAATAAATAAATAATTTTTATCGATTGTTGTGTCGGCACGTTTGCTTAAAGCATTTTCGACACGACAACCACCGTTCTCAATCACTAGTCGACTACCGTTTCTACATAAACAGTCAGTTGCAAGCAAGATATTTTCGTTTAATAAATTTTCTTTCACGATTAAAATGTCACCTTCAAACTTCTCATTGTCGATTTCGACGATTGCGTTTATTTTTGCATCGCATACGTATTTACCTCCACCGAATCCGTTCAGTGTGATAGAGCATGTACTGATACTACCGAGTTTCATCGCAAAACTTTCTTTGACGAGAGTACGACTGCTTCCCGGATCTACGAAAGTATTTTTACTTACACCATTAACTTTAATATTCTTTAAAATACCGTCAGAGATTTCTTTTTTCATTGGCTCGATTGCCCTTACAGGGTTTGATTTTTCGGGACACTTTTCGGTTGTATGGTTAGTGCGTTGACATTTTCCACAACGAATTTTTTTCTGTGGCTCCTGGCATTTAATGGAATAATGCCCCGTTTTTGAACAGTTGTAACACTTTATATTCTCATTCGATTTAGGAATTGTGTTACGCGTACCGAACGTAGGATTTATGGATTGTATTGGCTTTGGTTTAGAATGCGTGTTTATTTTCCCGTTGTTATAAATTGAATAGTTATTCATATCACGCAACAAATCAATACACCGTGTATAACAGTTCAAATTTTTTTTTTTCAAATCACTATCATTAATACCGTTGATGATGTGAATAACAATATCGTTTTCAAAAATACCACATTTATTGCCGTAAGCTACCATGCGATAATAAAATTCTTCAGGAGATTCGTTTTCCCCTCTTATCATTTGCAACATTTTTATATGGGCATCGGCGACACTGTGTAACGGTGGAAAATCTTCAATAAATCGGTTTGAAAACGCGGACCAGGTCGTGTGTACACCAGGCAAGGAATCGACGCACTGCTTGGTTGGTCCTTGCATTTTCTGTTGCACAGAAAAAAGTAGAAAATTGTCATCGATACTGTATCCATTACGTAGCATTTCGACGCGTTGAATAAACTGTGTAGCATTTAATGACATCTTTCAAATTGGATTAAACGATGGCAATAGATCAATTATTTCGCGCATATTAAACATTGGACGCGGTTGCCAATTTTGCTGGTGGTAGACTGGCGCATACGGTGGATCCGATATTACGGGGCAAGTTGGTGAAACAGAAACATGCGTGTACCTATTGGTATGCTTAGTTATTGAATAAGCTACTTGCTCATACGTTTTCGTGACCGGTATCTGCAGCGAGGATAGCGGTATTTGCGTTTGTGAGGTCGGTGCCTGCAACAGAGGTACAGGGAATTGCATTTGCGTGGTTGGTCTCTGCAATGGGGGTACTACTGATTGCTCGGTGTGTACGTCCGAGAATGTGAGAAGTGTATTTGTATTCAATGGTGACGAAATACGTTGTTGCAGCAACATTTTGCCGCAGTTCTATTTCGCGAATTGTCTTTGCTAACTCAGCAACTCGTTCTAACAATATCGAACTAGCCCTTTCGAAATGCTCCTCGTTATGTTTATACCTCTCTAGACGATTTATGAGCGTATTTTTGTTACTACTACAAGCGAGTCCTGCATCTCTACACATTTGTCTCAGATAAACGATGTTTTTATGGCGCAAATTTTCCATTATCACTTTTTTTTTTTGCTACCGATGTTCAACGAGTTGAAGTATCACGATATTAGCGAGCAAAGTACGCTTGCGCGCTGAGTAATAAACGACCGTAGCAAAACAAACACACGATTAATTTTCGTTGTATTCGTTTATGTTGTGACTACGGCACAATAGACTCCAATGATATAGGCGAATCAATGGAACTCGTGGAACGTTAAAAATATTATGCGAGCGTATGGCTGTGTGAAACGTATGTGAGAAAATTTTGCATTGTTCTCCGTGTTGTTGTATAAGCGACGATTTACGAATATGTGGCGACAATGTGACAAACGATCGTTGTATTCTTTTTCGTCAACGATATGTGTGCATACGTGAGTGGAATAACCACACTTCAATTTTTAGCTAGTGTTGTTCAGCTTATTCTGCTGAATGAAGAGCGACGAAACGAAAGAGATAACGAACTCTCTCTGAACTTGTGAGAAGCAACGAGACAATTTTAAATTAACGGCGAATAATTTCACAACGAATGTTCAATGGAGCCTCGATTTCCAAGAACTCTGCCAGCGGCAGATCGAAGAATTACACAAAAACGAAATTATACCACCATCCGAATCTCCGTACGCGTCACCAATCGTCCTGGTTGAAAAACAAAACGGTGAGCATCGTCTTTGCGTAGACGTAGATACCATTAGTAGAGCACCTGACCAGCTCGCTGAAAATATGGAACCGCTAGGTTCTATACTCGAGATATAAGCCGACGTAAACGATTGGTTTTACACTATGCAAATTCCAGACGAGAAGTTACTAGAAGTAGTCGACATTCTACGAGGTCATGTTAAATCTGATCGAGAAAGAGAAATCAAGAAATATTTTCGAATCCAAAATCACCGCATTTATCGTCTAGAAGACGATGGCCTTAAGTTCCAAAAGCTGTACGATGGCGTATTGTTCAACTATGCCACGACAAGATGGGTCATCATGCGTTAGAGAAGACCATCACCATCATTCGTAGTAAGTTTTGGTTTCCCCAAATGCGTTAATACCTAAAGGATTACATCGCCGCGTGCATTGATTGTTGCTATCGAAAAGCCCAATCCGGTAAAGGCGAAGGTGTAATGCATTACAATCCGATAGAACCGATACCGTTTCGCGTAATTAGCGTTGACCACGTAGGTCCATTCATTCGTAGTAAGAAAGGAAATTGTTACATTTTGGTTATATCCGATGCCTTTTCTAAGTATCTCATAGTTAAAGCGGTGCGCGACAAGTGAACGATTCACGTAATAAATACCTTAAACGAGATAACTAGCTATATTGGGTTACCGGCTAAACCAATTTCTGATCGTGGTACCGCTTACATATCCAAAACATTTACGACCTATTGCGAAGAGAAGGGGATAGAACACGTTAAAACGGCTGTACGTACCCGGCGGTCGAACGGTCAAGCCGAACACGCAAATCAAACAATCCTTAGTTATTTGTGGACGTTTGTAGGTAATCAAAAAGAATGAGTCTTAATGTTACGAAATTTACAATTTTCTATTAACTCGCAGAAAAATAAAACGTCGGGTTATAGCCCAAATGAACTCATTTTTGACTTTAGCTTACGCGATCCTGCATACAATCAGTTAGTTCCGCCATACATGAAGACGTAGACGAATCTACCAATAATATTCCGATAGTTGAAAAACGTACGCTGCATCCAAAAATATCGAGCGCGAAAGAGAAAAATGGAAAAAACGATTCGATGAAAGGCATTTCCTTCCTCGTATATATCACGAAAACGATTTAGTAGTCATAGAAAACGAAGTTTCCGCAACCGTGGACCCTATCGTATCGCGAAGGTATTGAATAATGATCGGTATTTAATAGAAGACGTGCCGGGTATGCCAATAAAATCGCGAACTTTCTCATCCGTTTACGAGTCAAGCAAACTCGAGCCGTGGTGCCACAACTGTCCCGAACTTGATGACGAACTAGTTCCCGAAAACTACGATGGCGCCGAAGTCGAGGTCCATTTCCTGTCAGGAAAGGCCGACTGTCAACAATCTGGCAACCTGGGTAAAAAACAGTAATAGCCAAGAGGTGGCATCGATACGAGAAGTCAGTCGTCGAGTGGCGTCGGTCGGATACACACAATATTAACACAAGCAACAGATATTTTTTTAAAATTGTTATAATTCGAAATTTGTAATATTGAAACATATGTGACAAACACGAAAATAATAATAAATAAAACGGTACTGAATTAAAACAGAGGTCTCCTGACACAAGTGTGAGGCAAATGGATGGAAGGTTAACGGTGGTAGACGAGACAATCAGCGCTGGGCAGCAATTACAAAATTTAAATGCAATGTCTTCAACTGGATTCAGCTAAAAGTCATTGCTGCAGAGAAACGATTGAGTCGTTGCATGCGTAAGTGTCTGAATGATTGAATGGAATGGACCTTTTTTATGAAGCATAGCAATAAGTGCGCCCCAAAGAAGAGAGGAAATTCAAAAGTCACTGTTAAGAGTGATCTTTAAGTTACGTCTGAAAAACTTTCAATATATTATGGAATCAAATATTATACTTTACATAGATCTCTACAAAAGTCTCACCATTTTCGTACAACATGTTTATAAATACAATTTTGTTAAATGCATATTCGTATATATGTATGTGGTTTCTTTTATATATGTACATTTATGTGTGCATAACTACTGTTGTACATATCCACATATTAGCAACAATAATTGCTATGACAACGCCGTTGCCACATTAAGTCATCTAACATTCGAGTGACGCAAAATGTTACGTATACGCCGTGGAATTGCCACAATTTGTGTGCGTTGATGAGAATGAACCGTTGGTCATGCGTATGTGCAAATAGTATATAAAAATTACTTTGTGCTGAACATATTGCCATTTCAGTTGGTCTTATTTTCGACTTTGGCAATTGTCGGATCTGACTACAATTGCATCCCTGTCTAAGTAGTGTTAGTGTTGTTGATTAGCTTTTGATTCACTATATTTTGTTGTTTTTGCATGCTTGTTTAATATACAGTTTCCAATGATACAAGTTCAATGCTTGAAAAAAATGCATAAAAAGTAGATTCCTTAATGAAGAAAAAGCTATTAAATGGTTTAATAAATTTTATTTAAGCTGTATGAGTACCGAACAACAATATCAAAATATGTACGAAATAATATATTATATATTCTATTCTTTGAGAGAAGCTGACACAAGAAATATATAAAAACCAATATTATACATATTGATCATGAATATTTAAGTATGGGACAGCTTCGTACAAATGCACAACATTGAGTTTCGGATTATTCATGCATACACTGTGTTCTTCAGATAATCTGGTCTAAGTAGACATTTCTGCTCTCAGACTTCAAATGAGTAGCTACTTTTCGAAACAAAACTAGAACTATTGTGCTGCTATTACTTCGTCCGTAGAATGGATTGCGATTTCTTGTGCTTTGTTGCGTCGTGTTGTTGTTATTTTACGCAATATAGCCTGTTATGCCTATTTAACCCTTTCATGCCCGATGTTGCCTATAAGCGACATTGTACATATGTATATGCTTCTAAGTCCCGTTATTTAAATTTTTTGACTGGCGGTTTTTTGCATTATGTAGTCTGGAGTATTGTGTAAGCTTGCAGTGAATTGCTCTAATGTAAGCTCATTCAGCAATCATTTTTCGTAGAGAGAAATTGTAAAGATCGCGAAAAACGGCGTTTACGCAAAAAGTGTTTAAAAATATTAAAATAGCTGCCTTATTCCAAAACCAAGGAAACAAAATAAATAAATAAAGGTAAGATAGTTATTAAAAAAAAAAAAAATCATTGGAAAAGTGTTTAGTTTGTTTACAATATTTTTGTAAAAGTGCTGTTGCCCATAGGCAACATCCTGTAACCAACGAGCTAGGACATTAAGGACTTTGAGATTTGTATCACTTCCTACTTGAGACAATAGTAACATATACCCTTCCTAAAAAATGTTTTAGGTCTGCCCATTTTAATTCGGAATTTAGAGGGTTAAATGACTGTTCATAGTGTGCACGCCATCAATAGTTGAATATAATTGCGGGAGCTGCAAATAGCTCCAGCCAACACTCGTACACATCCACTAGTCACACAGCCATAAATACTGACATTAACCCTGCAACGTTGCACGGCTTGACGGAGACCATCACTGGGCTCGCTCATTGTGTGACTAATGCAATTAAGATTTATAAATTCAGGCGTTCGCTGCTTTTTCACGCGGAAGTCACGCATACACATACAAGTTGTTGCTGCAAAATTGTAAAGTTCTAAATTTATACTAAGAGGAAGAGGGGCACGTACACGTCTCAATTCATTTTCATGTATATGCAATTATCTGCACTTACCTTTTCTCCTTTTATTCATAATTTCTTTTTCTCTCTCTCGGCTTCACAGGCATTGAGACAGCTAGCATTTGCATTTTACTGCTGATCTCCGACTCGCTGAAGGATAGTAGCGCCAGTGAGGGCACATATTGGTACCCAAAAAAATATGTATAATTTTAGAATAGGCGAAGAAAATATAATTAACAGTACATATAATGCATATTCCGTTATTGAACTATTAAAGCATATACTCGTAGTTGCCATATAAACTGAACCATAAAATTTGTGCAGGGTTTATGATCGTCTTCATTGCTTTCTTCAACTGATCGAAGATTGAGCTTCTAGCTAACTTTTCACTAAACTTTACTCCATCAAAAGGTATAATAGAACACTTTAATCGTCGTCGATTAGCAAAATGTTTTTTATTTTATTTTTATTTTGAATTTCAGCATTTATTCTTTCTTCTAGGAGCTGTTCACACCACAATAATAAACATAATGTGTTTAGCTTAAGGGAAACCGAATAAATAAAAATAATTATGTTAAGTAAAACAGGGCGTATGAGTAATGTTAAATAACCCGAATGTATTTGGGATATTCCATACTAGGGTGGGTCGATTTCGGACTTTTTTCAATTCGGAATTTCTAATAGTGCGGAAAAGTTGCCTTAGTAATTCCTGATTGCCATGCAACTTTTTGTTTTGAGATCGGATTGCATCTTCAACCCCAACTCCGGCCTTCGGAAATTCGCCTAAAATCGTGAAATTGTCTACCTAGCGCCTAAAATACGCATCTCATGGCAAAATGTACAAAACAAAAGTTATTTGTAACGTCATTTGCTACCGAAAATATGTGATCATGGTCGTAAGACGAACCGTTCCCGAGATACGAGCGAAAATGCGGCGCGCCGCAGCGCAAGGTGAAAATCGGCTTGCGACATGGTCTCCACATAAATTTTTCTTCATCGAGTTCCTTCACTCTTGTCGTTGATTTCGCCGAGTGCTATCACTTATATTCTCTCAACAGATCACAGAACTCAAAATGTCTGTATATAAGTTTAAATTTAGACAGAAATGTCCTGTGTTTGGAATATATCCGTACAATCTCTCTGAGTACCAGTTACCTACTTACCCAGATCTTCTTTTGTGTTATCAGTTTGAAAGATTTCTATAGGGTGAATCCGGGGCGACAACTATGAACCTAGGAGTAAAGAGGTTACAGAAATAGTTGCAAAAAAGGTTGAAAATACTTTAAAAAGATCATCTATTCCGATAGTTTCAAACACCAGAGTTGTACAAATGCTCACCACATACCATAAAGAATTTCTGACTCTTAAACCAATGTTTTTAAGGAATCCAATAGGTTTGAGCTTTAAAAGAGACGACTTTGTCTCTTTTGCCGGAAAACTACTTGACATCGCTGCTTGTAAATGCATTAATTTTTCTTCTTGCACTTTTCCAAAGGAAAGAAAAGTTCCTATCATTGAACAACCATTTCTCTTGGACCAGAGAACCAGAGAAATTTGTCGCATTGGAAGTGTTGATCTACCTGAAACAAAAACGATTGCAAAGAAAAATGAACGTAAATAAAGCTTTCAAAACGTCATTCAACATCAACACTTACCAGAAAAGTATCAGCAAGAACACGTGACCATTCAGATCAGCCAGACTCTCATACAGACGACAACAATGTAGGTGCATCGCATATGGAATCTTCCAAAAACGATGCTGATGATGAATTTTCTCTTCCATCCTCTAAAAGCAAACAAAACACACTAGTATTAGAACACACTGGTTTAGCTGCCCAAAGATTTGGAGTAAGTGATAGAGCAGCGGCCTTGATTGTTTCATCTGCTTTTCTGGATGCCAAAAAAGCAGGTTTGATAACAGAGGATCAGGCCAGCTTTGTCACTGACAAAGGCGGGCAAAAAAAAGTGTTGGAGTTAAGCTCCAAAACACCGAAAGTATTAACTCTGTATATGGGCTGTATTTTGACGGCCGCAAAGACAATACACTTACACAAGTCAGCGAAGGTGAAAAGTACTACCGCGACACTGTCAAAGAGGAACATATTTCTCTTATAGCGGAACCTGGTTGTCATTACTTTGGCCACGTCACCTCTTCTTCCAGGTCAGCTGAGGATAAGACGCAAGCTATAGGGCAACATTTACAAGACAGTTCAGTTGATGTGGAACATCTAGAAGTTGTCGATGCTGATGGCACCAACACGAACACAGGTTG
>JAPZAG010000393.1:0-76357 GCA_027475135.1 Bactrocera correcta | reverse complement strand
TCTTAAAAATGCACTGCCGTAATGCCGTTAAGGCTTTATGTTAACTTCAGTTCGTTTAAGAAGGTTTATTAACTTAGATATGTTACACTAGTTATTTGATTTTTTTCGAAATCGATTGCTTAATGCATATATACAAGAAAATCGACTTTATACCTAAATATAAGATTACGGAATGCTTCGAAATGCACTGCCGTTATGCCGTTATGGCTTTATGTTAACTTCAGTTCGTTTAAGAAGGTTTATTAACTAAGATATGTTACACTAGTTATTTGAAGCATTTCGAAATCGATTGCTTAATGCATATATACAAGAAAATCGACTTTATACCTAAATATAAGCTTAGGGAATTCTTCTACATGCACTGCCGTTATGCCGCCATGGCTTTGTGTTAACTTCAGTGCGTTAAAGAAGCTTTATTAACTTAAATATGTTAAACTAATGATTTGAAGATTTTCGAAATCGATTGCTAAATGCATATAAACAACAAAATCGACTTTATACCTAAATATATGATAACGGAATTCTTCTACATGCACTGCCGGTATGCCATTAAGGCGTTTGTAGATTTCAGTAAGAAAAAGAGGGTTAATTAACTTAGATAGGTTAAACTAATGATTTGAGGCTTTTCGATATCGATTGCTAAATGTGTATATACAAGAAAATCGACTTTATACCTAAATAAAAGATTACGGAATTCTTCTAAATGCACTGCCGTTATGAAGCCATGGCTTTATGCCAACTTCATTTCGTTAAAGAAGGTTTATTAACTTAAATATGTTAAACTAATGATTTGAAGCATTTAGATATCTATTGCTAAATGCATATACACAACAAAATCGATTTTATACCTAAATATAAGATTACGGAATTCTTAAAAATGCACTGCCGTAATGCCGTTATGGCTTTATGTTAATTTTAGTTCGTTTAAGAAGGTTTATTAACTTAGATATGTTACACTAGTTATTTGAATCATTTCGAAATCGATTGCTTAATGCATATATACAAGAAAATCGACTTTATACCTAAATATAAGATTACGGAATGCTTCGAAATGCACTGCCGTTATGCCGTTATGGCTTTATGTTAACTTCAGTTCGTTTAAGAAGGTTTATTATCTAAGATATGTTACACTAGTTATTTGAAGCATTTCGAAATCGATTGCTTAATGCATATATACAAGAAAATCGACTTTATACCTAAATATAAGCTTAGGGAATTCTTCTACATGCACTGCCGTTATGCCGCCATGGCTTTGTGTTAACTTCAGTGCAATAAAGAAGCTTTATTAACTTAAATATGTTAAACTAATGATTTGAAGATTTTCGAAATCGATTGCTAAATGCATATAAACAACAAAATCGACTTTATACCTAAATATAAGATTACGTAATTCTTCTAAATGCTTTGCCGTTATGCCGTTAAGGCGTTTGTAGACTTCAGTAAGATAGAGAGGGTTAATTAACTTGAATATATTAAACTAATGATTTGAGGCATTTCGATATCGATTGCTAAATGTGTATATACAAGAAAATCGACTTTATACCTAAATATATGATAACGGAATTCTTCTACATGCACTGCCGTTATGCCGTAAAGGCGTTTGTAGACTTCAGTAAGATAAAGGGGGTTAATTAACTTAAATATGTTAAACTAATGATTTGAAGCATTTAGATATCGATTGCTAAATGTGTATATACAACAAAATCGACTTTATACCTAAATATAAGATCACGGAATTCTTCCAAATGTACTGTCGTTATACCACCATGGCATTATATCAACTCCAATACGTTAAAAAAGGTTAATTAACTTAAATATGTTAAAATAATGATTTGAAGCATTTAGACATCGATATCTAAATGTGTATATAAAAGAAAATCGATTTATACCTAAATATAAAATTACGGAATACTTCCAAATGTAATGTCGTTATGCCGCCATGGCTTTATATCAACTTCAATATGTTATAGAAGGATATTTAACTAAAATATCTTAAACTACTGATTTGAAGCATTTCGATATCGATAGCTAAATGTGTATATACAAGAAAATCGACTTTATACCTAAATATAAGATTACGTAATTCTTCTAAATGCTTTGCCGTTATTCCGTTAAAGTGTTTGTAGACTTCAGTAAGATAAAGAGGGTTAATTAACTTAAATATGTTTAACTACTGATTTGAGGCATTTCGATATCGATTGCTTAATGTGTATATACAAGAAAATCGACTTTATACCTAAATATAAGATTACGGAATTCTTCTAAATGCACTGCCGTTATGCAATTATGGCTTTATGTTAACTTCTGTTCGTTAAAGAAGGTTTATTAACTTAAATATATTAAACTAATGATTTGAAGCATTTCGATATCGATTGCTAAATGAGTATATATAAGAAAATCGACTTTATACCTAAATATAAGATTACGGAATTCTTCCAAATGTACTGTCGTTATGCCGCCATGGCTTTATATCAACTTCAATATGTTAAAGAAGGTTAGTTAACTAAAATATGTTAAACTTATGATTTGGGGCATTTCGATATCGATTGCTAAATGTTTATATACAACAAAATCGACTTTATACCTAAAGATAAGCTTACGGAATTCTTCTAAATGCACTGCCGTTATGCCGCTATGGCTTTATGTTAACTTCAGTTCGTTAAAGAAGGTTTATTAACTTAGATATGTTACACCAGTTATTTGAAGCATTTCGAAATCGATTGCTTAAAGCATTTATACAAGAAAATCGACTTTATACCTAAATATAAGATTACGGAATTCTTCCAAATGCACTGCCGTTATGCCGTTATGGCTTTACGTAAACTTCAGTAAGAAAAATAAGGTTAATTAACTTAAATATTTTAAACTAATGATTTGAAGCATTTCGATATCGATTGCTAAATGAGTGTATACAAGAAAATCGACTTTATACCTAAATATAAGATTACGTAATTCTTCTAAATGCTTTGCCGTTAAGGCGTTTGTAGACTTTAGTAAGATAAAGAGGGTTAATTAGCATAAATATGTTAAACTAATGATTTGAAGCAATTCGATATCGAATGCTAAGTGCGTATATACAACAAAATCGACTTTATACCTAAATATAAGATTACGTAATTCTTCTAAATGCTTTGCCGTTATGCCGTTAAAACGTTTGTAGACTTCATTAAGATAAAGAGGGTTAATTAACTTAAATATGTTAAACTAATGATTTGAAGCATTTCTATATCGATTGCTAAATGAGCATATACATGAAAATCGACCTTATACCTAAATATAAGCTTACGGAATTCTTCTAAATGCTTTGCCGTTATGCCGTTAGGATGTTTGTAGACTTCAGTAAGATAAAGAGGGTTAATTAACTTAAATATGTTAAACTAATGATTTGAAACATTTCGATTTCTATTGCTAAATGAGTATATACAAGAAAATCGACTTTATACCTAAATATAAGATAACGTAATTCTTCTAAATGCTTTGCCGTTATGCCGTTAAGGCGTCAGTAAGATAAAGAGGGTTAATTAACTTAAATATGTTAAACTAATGATTTGTAGCATTTCGATTTCGATTGCCAAATGAGTATATACAACAAAATCGACTTTATACCTAAATATGAGCTTACGTGATTCTTCTTAATGCTTTGCCGTTAAGGCGTTTGTAGACTTCAGTAAGATAAAGGGGGTTTAAATTAACTTAAATATGTTAAACTAATGATTTGAGGCATTTCGATATCGATTTCTAAATGTGTATATACAAGAAAATCGACTTTATACCTAAATATATGATAACGGAATTCTTCTACATGCACTGCCGTTATGCCGTTAAGGCGTTTGTAGACTTCAGTAAGATAAAGGGGGTTAATTAACTTAAACATGTTAAACTAATGATTTGAGGCATTTCGATATCGATTGCTAAATGTGTATATACAACAAAATCGACTTTATACCTAAATATAAGGTTACGGCATTCTTCCAAATGCACTGCCGTTATACCGTTATGGCTTTATGTTAACTTCAGTAAGTTAAAGAAGGTTTATTAACTTAAATATGGTAAACCAGTTATTTGAAGCATTTCGATATCGATTGCTTAATGCATATATACAAGAAAATCGACTTTATACCTAAATATAAGAGTACGGAATTCTTCCAAATGTACTGTCGTAATGCCACCATGGCTTTATATCAACTTAAATACGTTAAAAAAGGTTAATTAACTTAAATATGTTAAACTAATTATTTGAAGCATTTAGATATCGATTGCTAAATGTGTATATACAACAAAATCGACTTTATACCTAAATATAAGCTTACGGAATTCTTCTAAATGCACTGCCGTTATGCCGCCATGGCTTTATGTTAACTTCAGTGCGTTAAAGAAGCTTTATTAACTTAAATATGTTAAACTAATGATTTGAAGATTTTCGAAATCTATTGCTAAATGCATATACACAACAAAATCGATTTTAACCTAAATATAAGATTACGGAATTCTTAAAAATGCACTGCCGTAATGCCGTTATGGCTTTATGTTAACTTCAGTTCGTTTAAGAAGGTTTATTAACTTAGATATGTTACACTAGTTATTTGAATCATTTCGAAATCGATTTCTTAATGCATATATACAAGAAAATCGACTTTATACCTAAATATAAGATTACGGAATGCTTCGAAATGCACTGCCGTTATGCCGTTATGGCTTTATGTTAACTTCAGTTCGTTTAAGAAGGTTTATTAACTAAGATATGTTACACTAGTTATTTGAAGCATTTCGAAATCGATTGCTTAATGCATATATACAAGAAAATCGACTTTATACCTAAATATAAGCTTAGGGAATTCTTCTACATGCACTGCCGTTATGCCGCCATGGCTTTGTGTTAACTTCAGTGCGTTAAAGAAGCTTTATTAACTTAAATATGTTAAACTAATGATTTGAAGATTTTCGAAATCGATTGCTAAATGCATATAAACAACAAAATCGACTTTATACCTAAATATAAGATAACGTAATTCTTCTAAATGCTTTGCCGTTATGCCATTAAGGCGTTTGTAGATTTCAGTAAGAAAAAGAGGGTTAATTAACTTAGATATGTTAAACTATGCCATTAAGGCGTTTGTAGATTTCAGTAAGAAAAAGGGGGTTTAAATTTAAACCCTAGATATGTTAAACTAATGATTTGAGGCTTTTCGATATCGATTGCTAAATGTGTATAAGTTAACAGAGTCGTTCCTCCTGTCACGTATGCTGGGTTAAGTCACTGACATTGGCGCACATTCATACATACATCATCATCCGCATTATGGTCATGATCACCAGCGTAATCAAATGGGCTTGGCAACAGCGTACCAACGCTCTCGATCTTTTCATGTTTTCGACGCGCTTAAATATCGGGACTACATATTATAAAAAATGCACCCACGCTTACGGTAGCCAACCCAAGCTCTTTACGCTACAACAACACTGAGATAATGCAGGCCAGTTTTTTACCGACAGCTGCGCACCAGCACACATACATTATTCATCAGCGTAAGCAATTGCACTTGACAACAGCGTCCCAACGCTCTCAACATTTTCTTGTTGCTGATGCGCCAAAATATCAGGACTATGATAAAAATACACCCACGCTTACGGCAGATAAGCCGAGCCCTTTTATGCACCTCGTTCGTGACAACAACACTGACACCTAAAGCAGACTAGTTTTGTAAGTTTAGAGTTAGAAACAATCAGCTTAAGAAATCAATTGTAAAGTTGAGTTGAAAGAGGCGAGTTGTATCGCCATCAATAAATCACCACAAAAAGGCAATTATTAACTGGCGCCCAACCTGTTGGCTCTTAAAAGGACAAAGGACCTATTAAGGACCCTAAGGATCTAAGCTATTTTTGAAAGGACAAAAGACTCAAGGATTTCTAAGGAGCTGTTTATAAAAAAAACAAGAAGGATTCATATGGAGCTGATTTGTTAAATTCTACATTAAGAGAAAAAAACTGTAAGTATTTTTCAAAATATTTTCAAGTGGTTTAAAATTAAATTAAAAAAGTGTATCTAAAAATAAATCATTTATTGAAAATAAAGTGGAGTAAAGTGAATTTTTGTGATTAAAACTTCATAGAAGGTTAGTGAAAATACTTTATAAAAGTTGACCAAAAAAAATATATTTAGTTTATTTTTAAATGTGCAAGCATTTGTTTTCGGAACTATAATCAGCTGAACATAGTTTGTAGCTTTTTTTGGCCATCTGCGTATTTCCGAATTAAAATATAATAAGTGTAATTAAAGTTAATTAAACTTTTGGTGTCCACTTGTAGTTATAGTTTTTCATATTGCAATTTGTTTAATGTGTTGAAAATTTTTAAGTCAGCATCAATTTAATTTGCTTTCGAATACTTTTTGTGGTTTATTTCTGCCAAAGTAGTGAAAATAAATCTGTTATGTTACCTTAAAGTAATAATCTGCGCATTATAATGATTTGACATATATTTCATTTTCATAAAGAATTGTATCCGCTTTGTTTAAACTCGTGTAAAGAACTAAGGTGATCTATTTGCTGCTAGTGTTTTCAGGGTAACTTTTTGAAAGCTATTGTCACGTTTATTAAACCCAGACTTAGAGCAGAAAAACTTTTTGTCGTAGCAAAATGAGTTTTAGTAGGGATGAAGTGATAGCAATCGTCAATGAGAAGAATGAGCGAACTAGACTAGAGTTAGCCGAACAATTAAATATTTTAACTCTTGAAATTAAACGCCTTCAACCGCCTAGCGTTGAATCTTACCATCCAGTTTCAATAAATCCATTAGTTACGGAAAATACTGCGAGTTTGGACCTAATAAAATCTCTCCCAGAATTCAAGGGTGATTGCACATCCTACCCAGCGTGGCGAAGTGCCGCGGTATTCGCCTTGAACTATTATAAGGAGGGGTCCGAAAAATATTATATAGCCATGGGTATATTTAGAAACAAAATTATAGACTCGGCTAACTCCACTCTTGCCTCCTATAGTACAGTTCTAAATTTTTTAAAGCTATTATTGCCAGATTAGATCAGGAGTATTCAGATAAGAGACCGTTATATGTATTGGAAAACGAGCTTAGTATTCTGAGACAGGGGAATTCATCTATCGATGAATTTTATAGCAAGGTGGAAAAACAGCTGTCGCTTATAATAAATAAGCAAATTATGACCAACAGTGGAAGAAGTGATATTATCGAAGCTATAAATGAACGCGCTAGAGGGAATGCCTTACGTGTTTTTATATCAGGTCTTCGTCGCCCAATGTGCGATATTCTCTTCTCTGCTGGTCCTAAAGACTTACCTTCTGCCCTTGCTGTTGCTCAGGAGCTAAAAACTAATTACAGGCGTATTGAGTTTGCTGAAGCTTATGCTGCAGGTAACGCATCTAAACCAAATATGCCAACACAGGCAATGTATCCGCCCCAAACTATAACTCAGAATAGTCGGCCATTTTTACGTTTCACTCAAGGTAATGCAAATAGGCCAACTCCCATGGAAGTTGATAATGGATCAAGTTTTTATAGACAGAAGGCTAATCTTCCTAAAATACGACAACGATATAAAAGCAACAACATACAAACATTTCCGGTTCAATCACCCAATTATAATTCTGGGGCACAGGATTCTAATCCTAATTTGAAAGGGATGTTTAAGCGTTCTCGTGAGCAATTGCACTCAGGTCGATCACCATTTCGCAAAATACAAAAGGTTAATTTCATGCCAGATGAAATAGGAGCTTCTTCAAACAATGATCAATTACGGTTTTGCACAGATGACCTAGTTCAAGATATTGATTATCAAAATGAACATTATTATGATTATAATTGTAATTATAATAATCAAACTTATGAAGGAAAAGATGCCATTGAAGAAAACGGTGATGAAATTAATTTTTTAGAATAAAGTCGCTCCTGCCTTTTATTACAAAGAAAACCAAAAACGGACAGGAGCTCCGGATTTTAATGGATACCGGCACTTCAAAAAACTACATAAAGGACCTTCCCTTTCTTCAAGGAATTAAGCCTTTAGAACACTATTTTAAATTAAAGTCTATAAACGGCAAAAATATCATAAATAAAAAATGTTTAATAAATATTCTGGACAATACCTCAACGTTTTTCTTGCTTTCCAGTCTAAGCACGTTTGATGGTATCATAGGGTACGATTTTTTGAAACAAATTGATGCCAAAATTGATACCGTTAAAGGGTATTTATTTTACCGCAATGGTAAAATAAAATTACAGTATTTATCGTGTAACCAAGTTAACTCCATTTTGATAGAAGAAGAATCTGTTCCATCATTAGTTCGGACTAGATTTCGTCAAATTATAAATAAAAACATAAATGCTTTTGCCGATCCCAATAGAGCGTTGCCATACAACACTGCCGTAAAAGCCAGAATTCGCACAAATACGAATGAACCAATCTATAGCAAAAGTTACCCATATCCCATTTCTGTTGCGCCTTTCATCAATAATGAAATTAAAACCCTACTCAGAGATGGTATCATTAGGGAATCGTGTTCACCGTACAATTCTCCTGTACATGTTGTGAATAAAAAAGGCTTCGATGAAGACGGTAAACAAAAATTAAGGTTGGTTATCGACTTCAGAAAACTTAATGAGGTAACAATTCCGGATCGATACCCTATACCGGATACATCGGTTATCTTGGCAAATTTGGGTTGTTCAAAATTTTTCACCACATTGGACCTAAAGTCGGGGTTTCATCAAATTATTTTAAGTGAGGAGGATAGACAAAAAACCGCTTTTAACATAAATAATGGGAAATACGAATTTTCTCGGTTGCCCTTTTGTCTAAGGAATGCACCTAGTATATTCCAAAGGACCATTGACGATATTTTACGCGACTTTATTGGAAAATTTTGTCATGTTTATGTCGATGACATAATCATATATTCTCCTAATGAAGACACACATTTAAATCATATCGACTGTATCCTCCAGAAGCTTGAGAAAGCGGGAATGAGAGTATCCGCCGAAAAGTCTAAGTTTTTTAAAACTGATGTTGAATTTTTAGGCTTTGTTGTTTCCGAAAAAGGTATTAAGACCTGTCCAGATAAGATTCACGATATCATAAACTATGAACCTCCACAAACTCTTCGAGCCTTGCGCTCATTTCTTGGTTTATCCGGGTACTACCGCCGTTTCGTGAAGGATTACGCTGCCCTTTAAAACCTTTAAAAAAAAATGGACAAGTAGGTGCGAGAAATTCCAAAAATGTCAAAATAAATTTTGACTAAGATGCGCTTGGCGCATTTGAAAGAATAAAAAAATATTAGCTTCTGAAGACGTGCTTCTCCAGTATCCCGATTACAATAAACCCTTCGAACTTACTACTGATGCTTCCTCTACTGCCTTAGGTGCAGTCTTATCCCAAAAAGGGCGACCAATTACAATGATTTCGCGAACACTATCTACTTGTGAACAAAACTATGCGACAAATGAGCGTGAGCTTTTAGCAATTGTTTGGGCATTGAAAAAGCTACGACACTATTTGTTCGGAATAAGGGATATCCACATTTTTACTGATCACCAACCGCTGATATTTTCGATGTCAGAAAAGAATCCAAATGCAAAAATGAAGAGGTGGCGATCATTTATTGAAGAGTTTTCTCCCGTTTTCCATTTCAAACCCAGAAAGGATAATAAGGTAGCTGACACACTCTCGCGGCAGTTTGTCCACAGTTTGAGTGATTCCGTTTCTGATGAAACTGTGCATAGCGAATTGTCTTCAAGTAAAACAATCAAGACAGTTAACTGTCCTATAAATCAATTTAAAATTCAGTTGGTGTTAACAAAGTCTTCCTCATTTAATAAAAACACTAAAATTCTTTTTCAAAAACATATTCGTCACACAATAGCATTCGATAACGTTAAAGATCTTGCACAGTGTTTAAAAGGAATCATAAATACAAATGTCACTAACGCGATCCACTGTGATCTAGCAACCTTAGCAGAAATTCAGAATACATTAGTTCTGGCATTCCCCGGTGTTAAATTTCTCCACACAGAGGTCTTGGTCATAGACTTAACTAATACAGATGATCAGTTAGAAACGATAGCAACGGAGCACAATCGAGCTCATCGTGGTTTACACGAAAATTTTCGCCAAATCTCCAGTGAGTACTTTTTCCCAAACATTAAAAAAATGTTGAAAACGTTAATAACTAACTGTAAGATATGCTTGGAAAATAAATACCAGCGAAAACCACCTGATCCTGGAATTGGTGAAACTCCCATTCCAAGCCTTCCAGGCGAAATCCTTCACTTAGATATTTTTATAACTGGTAAACAACTTTTCTTGACGTTTCTAGACAAGTTATCAAAATTTGCTATCGTAAAGCCAATTATCTCAAGATCAACAGTTGATATAAAGAATGCTTTATTGGAAATTTTACTGGTATTCGGTAATACCAAAACGATCGTTTCTGATAATGAGAAAGCATTTCAATCGAATACCATTAGGACTTTGCTAAGAGATAATTTCAAAATAGAACAATTTTTTATACCCACCCTTCACAGTGAAAGCAACGGGCAGGTGGAAAGATTCCATTCTACATTGTTGGAAATTTCACGCTGCGTTAAAGAACAACAGAAAATAGTAGAAATTATAGATTTAGTACTATTAGCAACTTTTAAATATAATTATAGCGTACATTCGGTAACGGAAGCGAGACCAACTGACGTCTTTCACAATTTTCCGGTAGAAAAACTTGGCGGTATAAGAAAACGACTGCTCGAAACTCAGAATAGAACTTTGCGTAGAACTAACAAAGGTAAAACAGTGAAAACTTATAGCCCCGGAGAGAAAGTTTTTTTGAGACGAAATAAAAGGCTTGGGAATAAATTTGACAAGGTTTTCATTGAGAAGGTTGTTGAAAGGGATCTTGGCACTACAGTATTGATTGATGGAAGAAGAATCCACAAAAGCAAACTTCGTTAAGCAACTACGTTTTTTTTTTTAAAAAAAAACACCACAACAAATAACGAAATTAAAATATAAAAACCACTTTTTAATGATTTGAACTATCATATTATTTCTCATAAAATATTTATAACTCTTTTGAGAATTGAATTTCTTTAATTCCCATACTTAATATATCTAAGCTTAAGATATTGTTAACGGTAAATTTTAAGTCCTAATTTCTGTGTCAAATAATTATGTCCGCTAATGCGACTCTATGCAAAGAACGAAAGTGAAAAACCATATGTTCGTATCGAATCGAGGACGTTTCGCACTTAAGCAGGGGATAGTTAACAGAGTCGTTCCTCCTGTCACGTATGCGGGTTAAGTCACTGACATTGGCGCACATTCATACATACATCATCATCCGCATTATGGTCATGATCACCAGCGTAATCAAATGGGCTTGACAACAGCGTACCAACGCTCTCGATCTTTTCATGTTTTCGACGCGCTTAAATATCGGGGCTACATATTATAAAAAATGCACCCACGCTTACGGTAGCCAACCCAAGCTCTTTACGCTACAACAACACTGAGATAATGCAGGCCAGTTTTTTACCGACAGCTGCGCACCACACATACATTATTCATCAGCGTAAGCAATTGCACTTGACAACAGCGTACCAACGCTCTCAACATTTTCTTGTTGCTGATGCGCCAAAATATCAGGACTATGATAAAAATACACCCACGCTTACGGCAGATAAGCCGAGCCCTTTTATGCACCTCGTTCGTGACAACAACACTGACACCTAAAGCAGACTAGCTTTGTAAGTTTAGAGTTAGAAACAATCAGTTTAAGAAATCAATTGTAAAGTTGAGTTGAAAGAGGCGAGTTGTATCGCCATCAATAAATCACCACAAAAAGGCAATTATTAACTTATATACAAGAAAATCGGCTTTATACCTAAATAAAAGATAACGGAATTCTTCTAAATGCACTGCCGTTATGCCGCCTTTGGGTTTATGCCAACTTCATTTCGTTAAAGAAGGTTTATTAACTTAAATATGTTAAACTAATGATTTGAAGATTTTCGAAATCTATTGCTAAATGCATATACACAACAAAATCGATTTTATACCTAAATATAAGATTACGGAATTCTTAAAAATGCACTGCCGTAATGCCGTTATGGCTTTATGTTAACTTCAGTTCGTTTAAGAAGGTTTATTAACTTAGATATGTTACACTAGTTACTTGAATCATTTTGAAATCGATTGCTTAATGCATATATACAAGAAAATCGACTTTATGCCTGAATATATGATTACGGAATTCTTCCAAATGTACTGTCGATATGCCACCATGGCTTTATATCAACTTCAATACGTTAAAAAAGGGATTTCGATATCGATATCTAAATGCGTATATAACAGAAAATCGACTTTATACCTAAATAAAAGATTACGGAATTCTTCCAAATGCATTTCGATATCGATATCTAAATGTGTATATAAAAGAAAATCGACTTTATACCTAAATAAAGATTACGGAATTCTTCCAAATGCACTGCCGTTATACCGTTATGGCTTTACGTACACTTCAGTAGGAAAAATAAGGTTAATTAACTTAAATATGTTAAACTAAAGAGTTGAACCATCTCGATATCGATTGTTAATGTGTATTTAAAACAAAATCGACTTTATACCTAAATATAAGATTACGGAATTCTTCTAAATGCACTGTCGTTATGCCGCCATGGCTTTATATCAACTTCAATACGTTAAAGAAGGTTAACTATCTTAAAAATGTTAAACTAATGATTTGAAGCATTTCGATATCGATTGCTAAATGTGTATGTACAACAAACTCGACTTTTTACCTAAATATAAGCTTACGGAATTCTTCTAAATGCACTGCCGTTATGCCGCCATGGCTTTAAGCCAACTTCCGTTCGTTAAAGAAGGTTTATTAACATAAATATATTAAACTAATGATTTGAAGCATTTCGATATCGATCGCTAAATGTGTATATACAAGAAAATCGAATTTATACCAAAACATAAGATTACGGAATTCTTCCAAATGTACTGTCGTTATGCCGCCATGGCTTTATGTCACCTTCATTACGTTAAAGAAGGCTATTTAACTTAAATATGTTAAACTAATGATTTGAAGCATTTCGTTATCGATTGCTAAATGTTTATTAAAAGAAAATCGACTTTATACCTAAATATAAGTTTAACGGAATTCTTCGAAATGCACTGTCGTTATGCCGCCATGGCTCTATATCACCTTCATTACGTTAAAGAAGGTTAACTAACTTAAATATGTTAAACCAGTTATTTGAAGCATTTCGAAATCGATTGCTTAATGCATATATACAAGAAAATCGACTTTATACCTAAATATAAGAGTACGGAATTCTTCCAAATGTACTGTCGTAATGCCACCATGGCTTTATATAAACTTAAATACGTTAAAAAAGGTTAATTAACTTAAATATGTTAAACTAATGATTTGAAGCATTTCGATATCGATATCTAAAGGTGTATATACAAGAAAATCGACTTTATACCTGATATAAGATTACGGAATTCTTCTAAATGCACTGCCGTTATGCTGACATGGCTTTACATCAACTTCAATACGTTAAAGAAGGTTAATTAACTTAAATATGTTAAACTAATGATTTGAAGCATTTCGATATCGATTGCTAAATGCGTATATACAACAAAATCGGCTTTATACCTAAATATAAGATTACGGATTTCTTCTAAATGCACTGTCGTTATGCCGCCATGGCTCTATATCACCTTTATTACGTTAAAGAAGGTTAACTCACTTAAATATGTTAAACTAATGATTTGAAGCATTTCGATATCGATTGCTAAATGTGTATGTACAGCAAAATCGGCTTTATACCTAAATATAAGATTACGGATTTCTTCTAAATGCACTGTCGTTATGCCGCCATGGCTCTATATCACCTTTATTACGTTAAAGAAGGTTAACTAACTTAAATATGTTAAACTAATGATTTGAAGCATTTCGATATCGATTGCTAAATGTGTATGTACAGCAAAATCGACTTTATACCTAAATATAAGCTTACGGAATTCTTCTAAATGCACTGCCGTTATGCCGCCATGGCTTTAAGCCAACTTCCGTTCGTTAAAGAAGGTTTATTAACATAAATATATTAAACTAATGATTTGAAGCATTTCGATATCGATTGCTAAATGTTTATATACAAGAAAATCGACTTTATACCTAAATATAAGATTACGGAGTTCTTCTAAATGCACTGTCGTTATGCCGCCATGGCTTTATATCACCTTCATTACGTTAAAGAAGGTTAACTAACTTAAATATGTTAAACGAATGATTTGAAGGATTTCGATATCGATAGCTTAATGTGTATGTACAAGAAAATCGACTTTATACCTAATATAAGATTACGGAATTCTTCTAAATGCATTGCCGTTATGCCGCCATGGCTTTAAGCCAACTTCCGTTCGTTAAAGAAGGTTTATTAACTTAAATATGTTAAACTAATGATTTAAAGCATTTCGATATCGATTTATATACAACAAAATCGACTTTATACCTAAATATAAGATTACGGAATTCTTCCAAATCTACTGTCGTTATGATGCCATGGCTTTATATCAACTTCAATACGTTAAAGAAGGTTAATTCCCTTAAATATGTTAAACTAATGATTTGAAGCATTTCGATATGGATTGCTAGATGCGTATATACAACAAAATCGACTTTATACCTAAATATAAGATTAGGGAATTCTTCTAAATGCACTGTCGTTATGCCGCCATGGCTTTATATCACCTTCATTTCGGTAAAGAAGGTTAACTAACTTAAATATGTTAAACTAATGATTTGAAGCATTTCGATATCGATTGCTAAATGTGTATGTACAGCAAAATCGACTTTATACCTAAATATAAGATAACGGAATTCATATAAATATACTGCCGTTATGCCGTTATTGCTTTATGTTAACTTAAATATGTCAAACTAATGATTTAAAGCATTTCGATATCGATTGCTTAATGCATATATACAAGAAAATTGACTTTATACCTAAATATAAGATTACGGAATTCTTCCAAATGTACTGCCGTTATGCCACCATGGCCTTATATCAACTTCAATACGTTAAAAAAGGTTAATTAACTTAAATATGTTAAACTAATGGTTTGAAGCATTTAGATATCGATTGCTTATTGTGTATATACAAAAAAATCGACTTTATACCTAAATATAAGATTACGGAATTCTTCAAAATGTACTGTCGTTATGCCACCATGGCCTTATATCAACTTCAATATGTTAAAGAAGGTTAATTAACTTAAATATGTTAAACTAATGATTTGAGGCATTTCGATATCGATTGCTAAATGTGTATATACAACAAAATCGACTTTATACCTAAATATAAGATAACGAAATTCCCACAAATGCACTGCCGTTATACCGTTATGGGTTTACGTGAACTTCAGTAAGATAAATAAGGTTAATTAACTTAAATATGTTAAACTCATGATTTGAAGCATTTCGATATCGATTGCTAAATTCGTATATACAAGAAAATCGACTTTATACCTAAATATAAGATTACGGAATTATTATAAATGCACTGCCGTTATGCCGCCATGGATTTATGCCAACTTTAGTAAGATAAAGAGGGTTAATTAACTTAAATATGTTAAACTAATGATTTGAAGCATTTCGATATCGATTGCTAAATGAGTATATACAAGAAAATCGACTTTATACCTAAATATAAGATTACGTAATTCTTCTAAATGCTTTGCCGTTATGCCGTTAAGGCGTTTGTAGACTTTAGTAAGATAAAGAGGGTTAATTAGCTTAAATATGTTAAACTAATGATTTGAAGCATTTCGATATCGATTGCTTAATGAGTATATACAAGAAAATCGACTTTATACCTAAATATAAGATTACGTAATTCTTCTAAATGCTTTGCCGTTATGCCGTTAAGATGTTTGTAGACTTCAGTAAGATAAATAGGGTTAATTATCTTAAACATGTTAAACTAATGATTTGAAGCATTTCGATTTCGATTGCTAAATGAGTATATACAAGAAAAGCGACTTTATACGTAAATATAAGATTACGTAATTCTTCTAAATGCTTTGCCGTTATGCCGTTAAGGCGTTTGTAGACTTCAGTAAGATAAAGAGGGTTAATTAACTTAAATATGTTAAACTAAAGATTTGAGGCATTTCGATATCGATTGCTAAATGTGTATGTACAAGAAAATCGACATTATACCTAAATATATGATAACGGAATTCTTCTGCATGCACTGCCGTTATGCTGTTAAGGCGTTTGTAGACTTCAGTAAGATAAAGGGGGTTAATTAACTTAAATATGTTAAACTAATGATTTGAGGCATTTCGATATCGATTGCTAAATGTGTATATACAAGAAAATCGACTTAATACCTAAATATAAGATTACGGAATTCTTCCAAATGCACTGCCTTTATACCGTTATGGCGTTATGTTAACTTCAGTTAATTAAAGAAGGTTTGTTAACTTAAATATGTTAAACCAGTTATTTGAAGCATTTCGATATCGATTGCTTAATGCATATATACAAGAAAATCGACTTTATACCTAAATAAAAGATTACGGAATTCTTCCAAATGTACTGTCGTTAAGCCGCCACGGCTTTATGTTATTTTCAGTGCGATTAAGAAGCTTTATTAACTTAAATATGTTAAACTTACGATTTGAAGATTTTCAAATCGATTGCTAAATGAGTATATACAAGAAAATCGACTTTATACCTTAATATTTCATAACGGAATTCTTCTACATGCACTGCCGTTATGCCGCCAAGGCTTTGTGTTAACTTCAGTGCGTTAAAGTAGGTTTGTTAATTTAAAATTTGTTAAACTAATGATTTGAAGCATTTCGATATCTATAGCTAAATGAGTATATACAAAAAAAAGGACTTTATAGCTAAATATAAGATTACGGAATTCTTCTAAAAGCTTTGCCGTTATCCCGTTAAGGCGTTTGTAGACTTCAGTAAGATAGAGAGGGTTAATTAGCTTAAATATGTTAAACTAATGATTTGAAGCATTTCGATATCGATTGCTAAATGCGTATATACAACAAAATTTACTTTATACCTTAATATAAGATTACAAAATTCTTCTAAATGAATTGCCGTTATGCCGTTAAAACGTTTGTAGACTTCAGTGGGTTAAAGTAGGTTTGTTAACTTAAATATGTTAAACTAATGAATTGAAGCATTTCGATTTCGATTGCTAAATGAGATTACGGAATTCTTCTAAATTCTTTGCCGTTATGCCGGTAAGGCGTTTGTAGACTTCAGTAAGATAGAGAGGGTTAATTAACTTAAATATATTAAACTAATGACTTGAGGCATTTCGATAGCGATTGCTAAATGTGTATATACAAGAAAATCGACTTTATACATAAATATAAGACTACGGAATTTCCCCAAATGTATTGTCGTTATGCTGCCATGGCTTTACATAAACTTCAATACGTTAAACAAGGTTAATTAACTTAAATATAAGTTAATCAGCCTTAACGGCATAAAGGCAGTGCATTTAGAAGATTTACGTAATCTTATATTTAGGAATCAAGTCGATTTTCTTGTATATACTCATTTAGCAATCGATATCGAAATGCTTCAAATCATTAGTTTGATATATTTACGTTAACAAACCTACTTTAACGCACTGAAGTTAACACAAAGCCATGGCGGCATAACGGCAGTGCATGTAGAAGAAATCCGTAATCTTATATTTAGGTATAAATTCGATTTTTTTTGTATATACACATTAAGCAATCGATATCTAAATGCTTCAAACCATTAGTTTAACATATTTAAGTTAATTAACCTTTGTTAACGTATTGAAGTTGATATAAAGCCATGGAGGCATATTCACAGTACATTTGGAAGAATTCCGTAATCTTATATTTAAATATAAAGTCGATTTTCTTGTATATATGCATTAACCAATCGATATCCAAATGCTTCAAATAACTGGTTTAACATATTTAAGTTAACAAATGTACTTTAAAACACTGAAGTGAACACAAAGCCATGGCGGCATAACGGCTTATATTTAGGTATAAATTCGATTTTTTTTGCATATACACATTTAGCAGTCGATATCGAAATGCTTCAAGTCATTAGTTTAACATATTAAGTTAATAAACATTTTTTAGCTTAATGAGGTCTACATAAAGCCTTAACGGTATAACGGCAGTGCATTTAGAAGAACTCCGTTAGCTTACATTTAGGTATAAAGTCGATTTTGTTGTATATACACAGTTAGCAATCGTTATCTAAATGCTTCAAATCATTAGTTTAACATATTTAAGTTAATTAACCTTTTTTAACGTATTGAAGTTTATATAAAGCCATGGTGGCTTAACGACAGTACATTTGGAAGAATTCCGTAATCTTTTATTTAGGTATAAAGTCGATTTTCTTGTATATACACATTTAGCAATCGATATCGAAATGCTTCAAATCATTAGTTTAACATATTAAAGTTAATTAACCATCTTTAACGTATTTAAGGTGAAATAAAGCCTTAACGCCATAACGACAGTAATTTGAAAGAATTCCGTAATCTTTTATTTAGGTATAAAGTCGATTTTCTGGTATATATGCATTTAGAAATCGATATCGAAATGCTTCAAATCATTAGTTTAACATACTTAAGTTAATTAACCTTTTTTAACGTATTGAAGTTGACATAAAGCCATGGCGGAATAACGGCAGTGCATTTGGAAGAATTCCGTTATCTTATATTTAGGTATAAAGTCGATTTTGTTGTTTATACACATTTAGCAATCGATATCGAGATGCTTCAACTCATAAGTTTAACATATTTAAGTTAATTAACCTTTTTTAACGTATTTAAGTTGACATAAAGCCATGGCGGAATAACGGCAGTGCATTTGGAAGAATTCCGTAATCTTATATTTAGGTATAATGTCGGTTTTCTTGTATATACGCATTTAGCAATCGATATCGAAATGCTTCAAATCATTAGTTTAACATATTTAAGTTAATTAACCTTCTTTATCTTACTGAAGTTTACATAAAGCCAAAACGGTATGACGGCAGTGCATTTGGGAGAATTTCGAAATTTTATATTTAGGTATAAAGTCGATTTTCTTGTATATACACATTTAGCAATCGATATCGAAATGCCTCAAATCATTAGTTTAACATATTAAGTTAATAAACATTTTTTATCTTAATGAGGTCTACATAAAGCCTTAACGGTATAACGGCAGTGCATTTAGAAGAACTCCGTAATGTTATAATTTTACATTTAGGTATAAAGTCGATTTTGTTGTATTTACACATTTAGCAGTCGATATCGAAATGCTTCAAACCATTAGTTTAACATACTTAAAATAATTAACCTTTTTTAACGTATTGAAGTTGATACAAACCATGGCGGCATAACGACAGTACATTTGGAAGAATTCCGTAATCTTATATTTGGGTATAAAAACGATTTTCTTGTATATACACATTTAGCAATCGATATCAAAATGCTTCAAATCATTAGTTTAACATATTTAAGTTAATTAACCATCTTTAACGTATTGAAGGTGACATAAAGCCATGGCGCCATAACGACAGTAATTTGGAAGAATTCCGTAATCTTGTATTTAGGTATAAATTCGATTTTCTTGTATATATGCATTTAGAAATCGATATAGAAATGCTTCAAATCATTAGTTTAACATATTTAAGTTAATTAACCATCTTTAACGTATTGAAGGTGAAATAAAGCCATGGCGCCATAACGACAGTAATTTGGAAGAATTCCGTAATCTTATATTTAGGTATAAAGTCGATTTTCTTGTATATATGCATTAAAAAATCGATATCGAAATGCTTCAAATCATTAGTTTAACATATTTAAGTTAATTAACCATCTTTAACGTATTGAAGGTGAAATAAAGCCATGGCGCCATAACGACAGTAATTTGGAAGAATTCCGTAATCTTATATTTAGGTATAAAGTCGATTTTCTTGTATATATGCATTAAGCAATCGATATCGAAATGCTTCAAATAACTGGCTTAACATATTTGAGTTAATAAACCTTCTTTAACTAACTGAAGTTAACATAAGGCCATGGCGGAATAACGGCAGTGCATTTGGAAGAATTCCGTTATCCTGTATTTAAGTATAAAGTCAAGTTTCTTGTACTAGCACATTTAGCAATCGATATCGAAATGCTTCAAATCATTAGTTTAACATATATAAGTAAAATTACCTTCTTTAACCTACCGAAGGTGACATGAAGCCATGGCGGTATAACTGCACTGCATTAAGAAGAATTCCGCAATTTTATATTTAGGTATAAATTCGACTTTCCTGTATATATGCATTTAGAAATCGATATCGAAAAGCTTCAAATCATTAGTTTAACATATTTAAGTTAATTAACCTTCTTTAACGTTTTGAAGTTGATATAAAGCCATGGCGGCATAACGACAGTGCATGTAGAAGAATTCCGTAATCTTATATTTAGGTATAATGTCGATTTTCTTGTATATACATATTTTGCAATCGATATCAAAATGCTTCAAATCATTAGTTTAACATATTTAAGTTAATAAAACTTCTTTAACGCACTGAAGTCTACATTAAGCCTTAACGGTATAACTGCACTGCATTTAGAAGAATTCCGTTATCTTATATTTAGGTATAAATTTGACTTTCTTGTATATACTCTTTTAGCAAGCGATATCAAAATGCTTCAAACCATTAGTTTAACATATTTAAAATAATTAAACTTCTTTAACGTATTGAAGTTGATACAAAGCCATGGCGGCATAACGACAGTACATTTGGAAGAATTCCGTGATCTTATTTTTAGGTATAAAGTCGATTTTCTTGTATATCGCATTCAGCAATCGATATCGAAATGCTTCAAATCATTAGTTTAACATATTTAAGTTAATAAACCTTCTTTAACGCACTGAAGTCTACATAAAGCCTTAACGGCATAACGGCGGTGCATTTAGAAGAATTCAGTTATCTTATATTTAGGTATAAATTCGATTTTCTTGTATATACACATTTAGCAAGCGATATCGAAATGCTTCAAATCCTTAGTTTAACACATTTAAGTTAATTAACCTTCTCTAACGTATTGAAGTTGATAAAGAGCCATGGCGGCATAACGACAGTACATTTGGAAGAATTCCGTAGTCTTATATTTAGGTATAAATTCGATTTTCTTGTATATATGCATTAAGCAATCGATATCGAAATGCTTCAAATAACGGGTTTAACATATTTAAGTTAATAAACCTTCTTTAACGAACTGAAGTTAATATAAAGCCATAACGGAATAACGGCAGTGCATTTAGAAGAAATCCGTAATCTTATATTTAGGTATTAAGTCGAATTTGTTGTATATATGCATTAAGCAATCGATTTCGAAAATCTTCAAATCAGTAGTTTAACATATTTAAGTTAATTAACCCTCTTTATCTTACTGAAGTCTGCAAACGCCTTAACGGCATAACGGCAGTGCATTTGAAGAATTCCGTAATCTTATATTAAGGTATAAAGTCGATTTTTTTGTATATGTGGAGATCACCACTCTACACTAGTTATAATAATTACTCCTAATTTTGATTTGTACTGTACATAATATTTATTCGTACTATACTTCTTAAGTTTGCCATTTTATGTAATTTATCCTTAAACTTAACGAATGTAAGAATGTGAGATCAAAAGCACTAAATTGAAATATAGTTCGTCAGCGACCATCAAAGTGTGAACAACAATTCTTCCTAGTACTGCATCATCGCCAAATTGGTGTCAGAAGAGAAAAATTTTTTGATATTTTTCAAAACCCCCCGCGCTTATTCAAAATGGACGAACACCTTCAACCTGTGGAAAGCGAAACCATATCTGGCAGCGATGGAATTCCAGTAGTCCCAGAAGCATTTAGACACTACGGAAGCAGTTGGAGCGCCAATGACATTCAACCTGAAAGTCAAAGTCATACGGTCATACATTTAGAGGCAGCAAGTGAAGCTGCGCGTCAGACGAAGCCAGCGCAGACAGAGGGCAGCGAAGTACCGTATAGGAATTTACATCAGCCGAACATAGTACCGTTTTCACAGCAACGTAAAAATGATGCGATCCCTTTTCCCAGATCATCAATGTGTACAGTTTGCACCGCTTCAACGGTATACTGCACCTGAAGCACATGCACGTATTCCGATGCCTCGCATAACACCAAACGATATGGATGCATGGTTCACATCGGTGGACTATTGGTTTAAGGCATGCAACATGAACAGCGACGCTCAACGTTATTACCATGTGATGGCTACTTTAGATCCTCTTACGCTACCAACCATTAGCCAAATCAGTAAAAACGCAGAAAATACGCAACGCATTACCAACTCAGGCATTGGCATGTATGAGTTTCTCAAGACTGAACTTCTCAAATATTTTGGTGAAAGTTATCAACGTAAAATTCAACGATTATTGGAGGAGATGGTACTAGGTGATCAACGTCCGAGTCAACTATTTAATGCCATGAGACGAGTGGCAGGAAATTCCTTTTCGGAAGAAACTCTTAGAGCCATGTGGATCCAACGCTTACCGGAATTAATAAGAGCATCCGTAATCGCACGCGAAGGTACGATAGATGTCCAAATTGCAGTTGCCGACGCTATTATGGAAACGTTAACCCAGCGTCAAATTTGTTCATCATCGGATCACGCCGCCAGTACATCGTCTCAGACTCAACAAGACACGATTTTTCAACTATCAAATACGATTAACGAATTGCAACGCAAATTTGATAATATGCGCACACGAGAACGCAGTCGCTCACGCACTAGTCGCAGATTTCCTAGACGACATAGTCAATCGAGTGAGCGAAGATCTTCCTCACGCAATACAAAAGAATGTTGGTACCATCAAACTTTTGGAGACTCCGCCAACCGATGCCGTAGTCCATGTCTACGTCGACAAAGTACCAACACCCAGCATGAATGACTAGAAGTTTCAGTCAGCGATGCTGACGCCAATCACGTCAACGCAGCAGTAAATCAACTTTTCATCAAAGACCAGTCATCAAACGTAAAATATCTCATAGACACTGGTGCCGATTACAGTGTTCTTCCAAACAAAAACAATTTTAATTCTCTTCGCCCAACAAACGTCACGTTATACGCAGCCAACGGTACTCCAATAAAAACTTACGGTTTAGTACGCCAACACGTGGATCTTGGTCTTCGTCGCAAATTCATGTGGAACTTTATGGTTGCAGACGTTAATACATCAATCATTGGCAGTGATTTTATTCGTCACTACGACTTGATCATCGATCTAAAACGCAACAAATTAATCGACAACAAGACAAATCTCGAAGCGCCTTGCACTATTCACAAAGGTTGAATATGCAGATAAAAGCTTTCGACATACAGTGTCCATTCGCAAAGTTATTAAAGGAATTTAAGGACCTCACAGAAATGAATCTAGATCGAAAACCAGTAAAGACTGAGGTATGTCACGTAATTGAAACCCAAGGTCAACCCGTTACAGCTCGTGCTCGAAAGCTCGACCACAATAAACTTAAAGCCGCACGAACTGAATTCGAATATCTGATGCAAATAGGCGTGTGTCGCCCTTCGAAGAGAAATTTGGGGCTAGTCCGCTTCACATGGTCCGCAAAGCAGACGGCAATTGGCGACCATGTGGAGATTACCGTGCGCTCAATAAAATCACCATTCCAGACCGTTATCCTATTCCGTTTATTCATGACTGCTTAACAATCCTACGAGGAAAAACAGTTTTTGGCAAGATCGATCTACAAAGAGCATTCCATCAAATACCCGTTCGACCGGAAGACATAAAGAAAACACCCATAATAACACCATTCGGTCTATATGAGTTTACTCATATGACGTTTGGTCTACGAAATGCAGCACAAACTTTTCAACGCCTCATACATGAAGCCTTACGAGGTCTTGACTTCGCCTTTCCTTATGTTGATGACATATGCATAGCTTCAGCAAACAGGGAGGAACATGCGAAACATATACGCATGATATTCCAACGACTCCGCGCAACTGGTCTAACAATTAATCCATCGAAATGTGAATTTGGTAAGAAAGAAATAAAATTCTTAGGTCACAGCATTACGCATAAAGGTATTCGCCCCCTACCAGAAAAAGTTGAGGCTATTTTAAAAGTTAAACGACCTACAGTGGCCAACGAATTAAAAAGTTTCCTAGCATCTATCAATTTCTATCGCAAATTTTTACCTAACGCCGCAAAACGTCAAGCCGTTTTACAAACACTTTTCAAAGGAAACAAACGCAATGATAAAACTCGTATCGATTGGACAGATGAAGCAATCAACGCTTTTGAAGATTGTAAACAAAATATGGGCCCATGCAGCTACTTTAGCATACCCTCATGTTGGTGCTCAACTCCGTTTATTCACAGACGCATCCGATGTCGCAGTAGGAGCTGTACTTCACCAATTAGTAAATAACGAACCAGAACCCCTTGGATATTTTTCACGTCGTCTAACGGAAACAGAAAAGCATTACTCAGTTTACGATAGAGAACTTCTTGCAATCTATCTCGCCATAAAACATTTTCAATTCCTAATCGAAGGGAATCAAACATGCATTTATACGGATCATAAGCCATTAATTTATTCTTTTCATAAGCGAAACGACAAAGGTTCACCTCGTCAGATTAGACAACTTGACTATATTAGTCAGTTTACAACAGACATCCGTCACATTCCGGGTTCAAAAAACCCAAAACCCCAGATATATTGTCGCGTATCAACACAATAACATCGATCAACTACACTGATATGGCCAACGAACAAAAATCTGACTCAAACATTCAAGCACTTGTTACTGGTAAGATAAAACACTCTTTACAACTTAAACATTTCAGATTGGAAGGCAGCAACGCTACATTACTTTGCGATGTATCAATGAGCCAAGTTAGACCCATCGTACCGCAAACGATTTGTAAGCAGATTCTACACAATGTTCACGACCTCGCTCACGTTGGGGCCAACGCAACTCTAAAGATGATTTTTCAACATTTTGTTTGGGTAAATATGCGAAAGGACTGCAAAGCATTTGTTCGTGCCTGCATCCGTTGCAGTCGCAGCAAAGTTTTACGCCACATCAAGTCTCCATTACAACGTTTAGAAATGCCAGACCAACGCTTTCAAGTTGTTCACGTTGATATAATTGGACCATTACCTCTTAATCAGGGATTCAAATATTGTCTTACACTCATCGATCGCTTTTCGAGATGGCCCGAAGCGATACCTCTTGTCGACATTCAAGCAGAAACAGTATGTAGAGCTTTCTTGAACGAATGGGTTGGACGATATGGCTCACCTCAGAAGATAATCACAGACCAAGGAACTCAATTCGAATCCAAAATGTTTCAAGAAATGTTACTAACATTAGGTACTCAGCGTGAACGTACATCACCGTATCATCCACAAACGAATGGATTGATAGAAAGGTGGCACCGTTCATTCAAAAACGCCATACTAGCCACCGGAAAAGAATCTTGGGTAGATAATTTAGGACTTACTCTTTTAGGACTACGAAATGCCGTTAAGGAAGACTTAAAGGCTTCCGCAGCCGAAATGTTATTCGGAACCGCAACACGATTACCTGGCGAGTTTTTTACTACAAAACCAAATATGCAGCCGAACTCAATTTTTGTTGAAAAATTACGACGTCATCTTCAAAAAATTCGTCCCGTCGAAACTTCATGGCATTCTCCAAGTACACCATTCGTAAATAAGAATTTATTTCAATCAACACACGTATATGTACGCAACGATCGAGTAACTCCTTCTATGACACAACCATACGATGGACCCTATAAAGTTATTTCAAAAAACGACAAAAATTTTACAATCGAAATAAAAGGCAAAAACATCGTTATTTCAATCGACCGCCTCAAGCCAAGTTACAATATAGCAGATGAAGAACCAGCTGTTAATTCTAACCAAACCTCAGACCCTCTAGATGTATTGCAAGTCAATTCACAGAAATCTAGAAGGGGGGTAATGTGGAGATCACCACTCTACACTAGTTATAATAATTACTCCTAATTTTGATTTGTACTGTACATAATATTTATTCGTACTATACTTCTTAAGTTTGCCATTTTATGTAATTTATCCTTAAACTTAACGAATGTAAGAATGTGAGATCAAAAGCACTAAATTGAAATATAGTTCGTCAGCGACCATCAAAGTGTGAACAACAATTCTTCCTAGTACTGCATCATCGCCAAATATAATGCATTTAGCAATCGATTTCGAAAATCTTCAAAACATTAGTTTAACATATTTAAGTTAATAAACCTTCTTTAACGCACTGAAGTCTACATAAAGCCTTAACGGCATAACGGCGGTGCATTTAGAAGAATTCAGTTATCTTATATTTAGGTATAAATTCGATTTTCTTGTATATACACATTTAGCAAGCGATATCGAAATGCTTCAAATCCTTAGTTTAACATATTTAAGTTAATTAACCTTCTCTAACGTATTGAAGTTGATAAAGAGCCATGGCGGCATAACGACAGTACATTTGGAAGAATTCCGTAGTCTTATATTTAGGTATAAAGTCGATTTTCTTGTATATATGCATTAAGCAATCGATATCGAAATGCTTCAAATAACTGGTTTAACATATTTAAGTTAATAAACCTTCTTTAACGAACTGAAGTTAATATAAAGCCATAACGGCATAACGGCAGTGCATTTTGAAGAAATCCGTAATCTTATATTTAGGTATTAAGTCGAATTTGTTGTATATATGCATTTAGCAATCGATTTCGAAAAACTTCAAATCATTAGTTTAACATATTTAAGTTAATTAACCCTCTTTATCTTACTGAAGTCTGCAAACGCCTTAACGGCATAACGGCAGTGCATTTGAAGAATTCCGTAATCTTATATTTTGGTATAAAGTCGATTTTTTTGTATATATGCATTTAGCAATCAATTTCGAAAATCTTCAAAACATTAGTTTAACATATTTAAGTAAATTAACCTTCTTTAACGAACAAAAGTTAGCATAAAGCCATAACGGCATAACGGCAGTGCATTTAGAAGAATTCCGTAAACTTATATTTAGGTAGAAAGTCGATTTTCTTGTATATATGCATTAAGCGATCGATTTCAAAATGCTTCAAATAACTGGTGTAACATATCTAAGTTAATAAACCTTCTTAAACGAACTGAAATTAAAATGAAGCCATAACGGCATAACGGCAGTGCATTTAGAAGAATTCCGTAATCTTATATTTAGGTATAAAGTCGATTTTCTTGTATATACCCATTTTTCAATCGATATCGAAATGCTTCAAATCATTAGTTTAACATATTTAAGTTAATTAACCCTCTTTATCTTACTGAAGTCTACAAACGCCTTAACGGCATAGCGCAAAGCATTTAGAAGAATTACGTAATCTTATATTTAGGTATTAAGTCGATTTTCTTGTATATACTAATTTACCAATCGATATCGAAATGCTTCAAATCATTAGTTTAACATATTTAAGTTAACAAACCTACTTTAACGCACTGAAGTTAACACAAAGCCATGGCGGCATAACGGCAGTGCATGTAGAAGAATTCCGTAATCTCATATTTAGGTATAAATTCGATTTTTTTGTATATACAAATTTAGCAATCGATATCGAAATGCTTCAAATCATTAGTTTAACAAATTTAAGTTAATTAACCTTCTTTAACGTATTGAAGTTGATATAAAGCCTGGGCGGCATAACGACAGTACATTTGGAAGAATTCCGTAATCTTATATTTAGGTATAAAGTCGATTTTGTTGTATATATGCATTTAGCAGTCGATTTCGAAAATCTTCAAATCATTAGTTTAACATATTTAAGTTAATTAACCTTCTTTAACGTATTGAAGGTGATATAAAGCCATGGCGACTTAACGACAGTACATTTGGAAGAATCCCGTAATCTTATATTTAGGTATGAAGTCGATTTTCTTGTATATACTCATTTAGCAATCGATATCGAAATGCTTCAAATCATTAGTTTAACATATTAAGTTAAAAAACATTTTTTAGCTTAATGAGGTCTACATAAAGCCTTAACGGTATAACGGCAGTACATTTAGAAGAACTCCGTAATGTTATAATTTTATATTTAGGTAAAAAGGGGATTTTGTTGTATTTACACATTTAGCAGTCGATATCGAAATGCTTCAAATCATTAGTTTAACATATTAAGTTAATAAACATTTTTTAGCTTAATGAGGTCTACATAAAGCCTTAAGGGTATAACGGCAGTACATTTAGAAGAACTCCGTAATGTTATAATTTTATATTTAGGTATAAAGTGGATTTTGTTGTATTTACACATTTAGCAGTCGATATCGAAATGCTTCAAACCATTAGTTTAACATATTTAAAATAATTAACCTTCTTTAACGTATTGAAGTTGATACAAACCATGGCGGCATAACGACAATACATTTGGAAAAATTCCGTTATCTTATATTTAGGTATAAAGTCGATTTTTTTGTATATACACATTTAGCAATCGATATCGAAATGCTTCAAATCATTAGTTTAACATATAAGGGTTAATTAACCATCTTTAACGTATTGAAGGTGAAATAAAGCCATGGCGCTATAACGACAGTAATTTGGAGGAATTCCGTAATCTTATATTTAGGTATAAAGTCGATTTTCTTGTATATATGCATTTACAAATCGATACAGAAATGCTTCAAATCATTAGTTTAACATATTTAAGTTAATTAACCATCTTTAACGTATTGAAGGTGAAATAAAGCCATGGCGCCATAACGACAGTAATTTGGAAGAATTCCATAATCTTATATTTAGGTATAAAGTCGATTTTCTTGTATATACACATTTAGAAATCGATACAGAAATGCTTCAAATCATTAGTTTAACATATTTAAGTTAATTAACCTTCTTTAACGTATTGAAGTTGATAAAGAGCCATGTCGGCATAACGACAGTACATTTGGAAGAATTCCGTAGTCTTATATTTAGGTATAAAGTCGATTTTCTTGTATATATGCATTAAGCAATCGATATCGAAATGCTTCAAATGACTGGTTTAACATATTTAAGTTAATAAACCTTCTTTAACGAACTGAAGTTTAAATAAAGCCATAACGGCATAACGGCAGTATATTTGGGTGAATTCCGTAATCTTTTATTTACGTATAAAATCGATTTTCTTGTATATACACATTAAGCAATCGATATCGAAATGCTTCAACTCATTAGTTTAACATATTCAAGTTAATAAACCTTCTTTAACGTATTGAAGTTGATATAAAGCCATGGCGGCATAACGGCAGTGCATTTTGAAGAATTCCGTAAACTTATATTTAGGTATAAAGTCGATTTTCTTGGATTTACACATTTAACAATCGATATCGAAATGCGTCAAATCTTTAGTTTAACATATTTTAGTTAATAAAGAATCTTTAACGCCTGAAGTTAACATAAAGCCATGGCGCCATAACGGCAGTGCATGTAGAAGAATTCCGTAATCTTATATTTAGGTATGTAGTCGATTTTCTTGGATTTACACATTTAGCAATCGATATCGAAAATCTTCAAATAGCTGGTTTAGCATATTTAGGTTAATTAACCTTCTTTATCGTACTGAAGTTTAAATAAAGCCATAACGGCATAACGGCAGTATATTTGGGTGAATTCCGTAATCTTTTATTTACGTATAAAATCGATTTTCTTGTATATACACATTAAGCAATCGATATCGAAATGCTTCAACTCATTAGTTTATTAACATATTTAGGTTAATAAACCTTCTTTAACGTATTGAAGTTGATATAAAGCCATGGCGGCATAACGGCAGTGCATTTTGAAGAATTCCGTAATCTTATATTTAGGTATAAAGTCGATTTTCTTTTATATACACATTAAGCAATCAATAAAGAAATGCTTCAAATCATTAGTTTAACATATTTAAGTTAATTAACCTTCTTTATCTTACTGAAGTTTACATAAAGCCATAACGGTATAACGGCAGTTCATCTGGAAGAATTTTGTAATCTTATATTTAGGTATAAAGTTGATTTTGTTGTATATACTCATTTAGCAATCGATATCGAGATGCTCCAACTCATTAGTTTAACATATTTAAGTTAATAAACCTTCTTAAACGAACTGAGGTTGGCATAAAGCCATGGCGGCATAACGGCAGTGCATTTAGAAGAATTCTGTAATCTTATGTTTTGGTATAAAGACGATTTTCTTGTATATACACATTTAGCAATCGATATCGAAATGCTTCAAATCATTAGTTTAACAGATTTAAGTTAATAAACGTTCTTTAACGCACTGAAGTCTACATAAAGATTTAACGGTATAACGGCAGTGCATTTAGAAGAATTCCGTTATCTTATATTTAGGTATAAATACGATTTTCTTGTATATACACATTTAGCAAGCGATATCGAAATGCCTCAAATTATTAGTTTAACATACTTAAGTTAATTAACCATCTTTATCCTACTGAAGTTTACATAAAGCCGGTATAAAGGCAGTGCTTTTGGAAGAATTCCGTAATCTTATATTTAGGTATAAAGTCGATTTTCTTGTATATACATATTTAGCAATCGATATCGAGATGCTTCAACTCATCAGCTTAACATATCTAAGTTAAAAAAAATTCTTTAACGATCTGAATTTGTCATATAGCCACAGCGGTATTACGGCAGTGCATGTAGAAGGATTTCGTAATCTTTTATTTAGGTATAAAGACGATTTTCTTTTATATGCACATTTAGATATCGATATCGAAATGCTTCAAATCATTAGTTTAACATATTAAATTAATAAACATTTTCTAGCTTACTGAAGTCTACATAAAGATTTAACGGTATAACGGCAGTGCATTTAGATGAATTCCGTTATCTTATATTTAGGTATAAATACGATTTTCTTGTATATACACATTTAGCAAGCGATATCGAAATGCCTAAAATCATTACTTTAACATACTTAAGTTAATTAACCTTCTTTATCCTACTGAAGTTTACATAAAGCCGGTATAAAGGCAGTGCATTTGGAAGAATTCCGTAATCTTATATTTATGTATAAAGTCGATTTTGTTGTATATACACATTTAGCAATCGATATCGAGATGCTTCAACTCATTAGTTTAACATATTTAAGTTAATAAACCTTCTTTAACGATCTGAATTTGGCATATAGCCACGGCGGTATTACGGCAGTGCATGTAGAAGGATTTCGTGATCTTTTATTTAGGTATAAAGTCGATTTTCTTGTATTTACACATTTAGCAATCGATATCGAAAATCTTCAAATCATTAGTTTAACATATTTAAGTTAATTAACTTTCTTTAACGTAATGAAGGAGATATAAAGCCATGGCGGCATAACGACAGTGCATGTAGAAGAATTCCGTAATCTTACATTTAAGTATATATTCGATTTTCTTATATTTACACATTTAGCAATCGATATTGAAATGCCCCAAATCATTAGTTTAACATATTTAAGTAAATTAACCCTCTTTATCTTACTGAAATCTACAAAAGCCTTAACGGCATTACGGCAGTGCATTTGGAAGAGTTCCGTAATCTTATATTTAGGTATTAAGTCGATTCTGTTGTATATACGCATTTAGCAATCGACATCGAAATGCTTCAACTCATTAGTTTAACATATTTAAGTTAATAAACCTTCTTTAACGATCTGAAGTTGGCATAACGGCAGTGGATGTAGAAGAATTCCGCAATCTTATATTAGGCATAAAGTCGATTTTCTTGTATATACACATTTTTCAATCGATATCAAAATGCTTCAAAATCATTTGTTTAACATATTTAAGTTAATAAACGTTCTTTAACGCACTGAAGTCTACATAAAGCCTTAACGGTATAACTGCAGTGCATTCAGAAGAATTCCGTAATCTTCTTTTTAGGTATAAAGTCGGTTTTCTTGTATATACATATTAACCAATCGATATCGAAATGCTTCAAATCATTAGATTTACATATTTAAGTTAATTAACCTTATTTTTCTTACTGAAGTTTACATAAAGCCTTAACGGCATAACGGCAGTGCATTTAAAAGAATTCCGTTATCTTATATTTAGGTATAAAGTCGATTTTCTTGTATTTACACATTTAGCAATCGATATCAAAATGCTTCAAATCATTAGTTAACATATTTAAGTTAATTAACTTTCTTTAACGTAATGAAGGTGATATAAAGCCATGGCGGCATAACGACAGTGCATGTAGAAGAATACCGTAATCTTATATTTAAGTACATATATAGTCGATTTTCTTGTATTTACACATTTAGCAATCGATATTTAAATGCCTCAAATCATTAGTTTAACATATTTAAGTAAATTAACCCTCTTTATCTTACTGAAATCTACAAAAGCCTTAATGGCATAACGGCAGTGCATTTGGAAGAGCTCCGTAATCTTATATTTAGGTATTAAGTCGATTTTGTTGTATATACGCATTTAGCAATCGACATCGAAATGCTTGAACTCATTAGTTTAACATGTTTAAGTTAATAAACCTTCTTTAACGGTCTGAAGTTGGCATAACGGCAGTGGATGTAGAAGAATTCCGTAATCTTATATTATGCATAAAGTCGATTTTCTTGTATATACACATTTTTCAATCGATATCGAAATGCTTCAAATCATTTGTTTAACATATTAAGTTAATAAACATTTTGTAGCTTACTGAAGTCTACATAAAGCCTTAACGGTATAGCGGCAGTGCATTTAGAAGAATTACGTAATGATATAATTTCATATTTAGGTATAAAGTCGATTTTCTTGTATATACACATTTAGCAAGCGATATCGAAATGCTTCAACTCATTAGTTTAACATAGTTAAGTTAATAAACCTTCTTTAACGAACTGAAGTTGGCATAAATCCATGCCGGCATAACGGCAGTGCGTGTAGAGGAATTCCGTAATCTTATATTTAGGAATAAAGTCGATTTTCTTGTATATACACATTTAGCAAGCGATATCGAAATGCTTCATATCATTAGTTTAACATATTTAAGTTAATTAGCCTTCTTTAACGTAATGAAGGTGATATAAAGCCATGGCGGCATAACGACAGTGCATTAAGAAGAATTCCGTAATCTTATATTTAGGTATAAAGTCGGTTTTGTTGTATATACACATTTAGCAAGCGATATCGAAATGCTTCAAATCATTTGTTTAACATATAAGTTAATAAACATTTTGTAGCTTACTGAAGTCTACATAAAGCCTTAACGGTATAGCGGCAGTGCATTTAGAAGAATTACGTAATGATATAATTTCATTTTTAGGTATAAAGTCGATTTTCTTGTATATACACATTTAGCAAGCGATATCGAAATGCTTCAACTCATTAGTTAACATAGTTAAGTTAATAAACCTTCTTTATCGAACTGAAGTTGGCATAAAGCCATGGCGGCATAACGGCAGTGCCTGTAGAAAAAATTACGTTATCTTATATTTAGGTATAAAGTCGATTTTCTTGTATGTACAAATTTAGCAAGCGATATCAAAATGCTTCAAATCATCAGTTTAACATATTTAAGTTAATTAACCTTCTTTAACGTATTGAAGTTGATCTAAAGCCATGGCGGCATAACGGCAGTGCATTTAGAAGAAATCCGTAATCTTGTATTTAGGTATAAAGTCGATTTTTTTGTATATACACATTTAGCAATCGATATCGAGATGCTTCAAATCATTAGTTTAACATATTTAAATTAATTAACCCTTCTTTAACGTATTGAAGTTGATATAAAGCCATGACGGCATAACGGCAGTGCATTTAGAAGAATTCCGTAATCTTATATTTAGGTATAAAGTCGATTTTCTTTTATATACACATTTAGATATCGATATCGAAATGCTTCAAATCATTTGTTTAACATATTAAGTTAATAAACATTTTGTAGCTTACTGAAGTCTACATAAAGCCTTAACGGTATAGCGGCAGTGCATTTAGAAGAATTACGTAATGATATAATTTCATATTTAGGTATAAAGTCGATTTTCTTGTATATACACATTTAGCAAGCGATATCGAAATGCTTCAACTCATTAGTTTTAACATAGTTAAGTTAATAAACCTTCTTTAACGAACTGAAGTTGGCATAAATCCATGCCGGCATAACGGCAGTGCGTGTAGAGGAATTCCGTAATCTTATATTTAGGAATAAAGTCGATTTTCTTGTATTTACACATTTAGCAATCGATATCGAAATGCTTCAAATCATTAGTTTAACATATTTAAGTTAATTAACCCTCTCTTTCTTACTGAAGTCTGCATAAAGCCTAAACGGCATAACGGCAGTGCATTTAAAAGAGTTCCGTTATCTTATATTTAGGTATAAAGTCACTTTTGTTGTATATACACATTTAGCATGCGATATCGAAATGCTTCAAATCATTAGTTTAACATATTTAAGTTAAATAACCTTCTTTAACGCATTGAAGTTGATATAAAGCCATGACGGCATAACGGCAGTGCATTTAGAAGAATTCCGTAATCTTATATTTAGGTATAAAGTCGATTTTCTTGTATATACACATTTAGCAAGCGATATCGAAATGCTTCAAATCATTAGTTTAACATATTTAAGTTAATTAACCTTCTTTAACGTATTGAAGTTGATATAAAGCCATAGCGGCATAACGGCAGTGCATTTAGAAGAATTCCGTAATGTTATATTTAGGTATAAAGTCGATTTTGTGGTATATACACATTTAGCAAGCGATATCGAAATGCTTCAAATCATTAGTTTAACATATTTAAGTTAATAAGCCTTCTTTAACGAACTGAAGTTGGCATAAAGCCATGGCGGTATAACGGCAGTGCACGTAGAAGAATTCCGTTATCTTATATTTAGGTATAAAGTCGATTTTCTTGTATATACATATTTAGCAAGCGATATCGAAATGCTTCAAATCATTAGTTTAACATATTAAGTTAATTAACCTTCTTTAACGTATTGAAGTTGATATAAAGCCATAGCGGCATAACGGCAGTGCATTTAGAGGAATTCAGTAATCTTATATTTAGGTATAAAGTCAATTTTGTTGTATATACACATTTAGCAATCGATATCGAGATGCTTCAACTCATTAGTTTAACATATTTAAGTTAATAAATCTTCTTTAACGTATAGAAGTTGATCTAAAGCCATGGCGGCATAACGGCAGTGCATTTAGAAGAACTCCGTAATCTTATATTTAGGTATAAAGTCGATTTTCTTGTATATACATATTTAGCAAGCGATATCGAAATGCTTTCAAATCATTAGTTTAACATATTTAAGTTAATTAACGATCTTTATCTTACTGGAGTCTACAAAGGCCTTAACGGCATAACGGCAGTGCATTTAGAAGAACTACGTAATCTTATATTTAGGTATGAATTCGATTTTATTGTATATACTCATTTAGCCATCGATATCGAAATGCTTCAAATCATTAGTGTAACATATTTAAGTTAAAAAACCTTCTTTAACGTATTGAAGGTGATACAAAGCCATGGCGGCATAACGACAGTACATTTGAAGAATTACGTAATCTTATGTTTAAGTATAATGTCGATTTTCTTGTATATACACATTAAGCAAACGATATCGAAATGCTTCAAATCATGAGTTTAACATATTTAAGATAATTAACCCTCTTTATTCTACTGAAGTCTACAAAAGCCTTAACGGTATAACGGCAGTGCATTTAGAAGAGTTCCGTAATCTTATATTTAGGTATTAAGTCGATTTTGTTGTATATACGCATTTAGCAATCGACATCGAAATGCTTCAAATCATGAGTTTAACATATTTAAGTAAATTAATCCTCTTTTTCTTACTGAAGTCTTCAAAAGCCTTAACGGCATAACGGAGGTGCATTTGGAAGAGTTCCGTAATCTTATATTTAGGAATTAAGTCGATTTTGTTGTATATACGCATTTAGCAATCGACATCGAAATGCCTCAAATCATGAGTTTAACATATTTAAAATAATTAACCCTCTTTATTCTACTGAAGTCTACAAAAGCCTTAACGGCATAACGGCAGTGCATTTAGAAGCATTCCGTAATCCTCTATTTAGGTATAAAGTCGATTTTTTTGTATATACTCATTTACAATCCATATCGAAATGCATCAAATCATTAGTTTAACATATTTAAGTTAATTAACCCTCTTCATATTACTGAAGTCTACAAAAGCCTTAACAGCATAACGGCAGCGCATTTCGAAGAATTTCGTAATCTTATATTTAGTTATAAAGTCGATTTTCTTGTATATACTTATTTAGCAATCGATATCGAAATGCTTCAAATCATTAGTTTAACATATTTAAGTTAATTAACCTTCTTTAACGTAATGAAGGTGATATAAAGCCATGGCACCATAACGACAGTGCATGTAGAAGAATTCCGTAATCTTATATTTAGGTATAAAGTCGATATTCTTGTATTTACACATTTAGCAATCGATTTCGAAAATCTTCAAATCATTAGTTTAACATATTTAAGTTAATTAACCTTCTTTAACGTAATGAAGGTAATATAAAGCCATGGCGGCATAACGACAGTGCATTTATAAGAATTCCGTAATCTCATATTTAGGTATGAAGTCGATTTTCTTGTATTTAGCAATCGATATCGAAAAGCTTCAAATAACTGGTTTAGCATATTTAGGTTAATTAACCTTCTTTATCTTACCGAAGTTTTCATAAAGCCACAACGGCATAACGGCAGTATATTTGGGTGAATTCCGTAAACTTTTATTTAGGTATAAAATCGATTTTGTTGTAAATACACATTTAGCAATCGATATCGAAATGCTTCAAATCATTAGTTTAGCATATTTAAGTAAATTAACCTTCTTTAGCGTACTGAAATTTATATAAAGCCATAACGGCATAACGGGAGTTGTATTTCGATGAATTCCGTAATCTTATTTTTAGATATATAGTCGACTTTCTTGTATATACTCACTTAGCAATCGATATCGAAATGCTTCAACTCATTAGTTTAATATATTTAAGTGAATAAAGCTTCTTTAACGTAATGAAGGTGATATAAAGCCACAACGGCATAACGGGAGTGTATTTCGATGAATTCCGTAATCTTATATTTAGGTATAAAGTCGATTTTCTTGTATATACACATTTAGCAAGCGATATCGAAATGCTTCAAATCATTAGTTTAATATATTTAAGTTAATAAGGCTTCTTTAACGCACTGAAGTTAACATAAAGCCATGGCGGCATAACGGCAGTGCATGTAGAAGAATTCCGTAATCTTATATTTAGGTATAAAGTCGATTTTCTTGTATATATACACATAGCAACCGATATCGAAATGCTTCAAATCATTAGTTTAAAATATTTAAGTTCATAAACCTTCTTTAACGAACTGAAGTTGGCATAAGCAATGGCGGCATAACGGCAGTGCATTTAGAAGAATTCCGTAATCTTATATTTAGGTATAAAGTCGATTTTGTTGTATATACGCATTTAGCAATCGATATCGAAATGCTTCAAATAACTGGTTTAGCATACTTAAGTTAATTAACCTTCTTTATCTTACTGAAGTTAACATAAAGCCATAACGGCAGTGCATTTCGAAGAATTCCGTAAACTTATATTTAGGTATAAAGTCGATTTTGTATATAAACACATTTAGCAATCGATATCGAGATGCTTCAACTCATTAGTTTAACATATTTAAGCCAATAAACCTTCTTTAACGAACTGAAGTTGGCATAAAGCCATGGTGGCATAACGGCAGTGCATGTAGAAGAATTCCGTTAGCTTATATTTAGGTATAAAGTCGATTTTCGTGTATATACACATTTAGCAAGCGATATCGAAATGCTTCAAATCATTAGTTTAACATATTTAAGTTAATTAACCTTCTTTAACGTATTGAAGTTGATATAAAGCCATGGCGGCATAACGGCAGTGCCTGTAGAAGAATTCCGTTATCTTATATTTAGGTATAAAGTCGACTTTCTTGTATATACTCATTTAGCAATCTATATCGAAATGCTTCAAATCATTAGTTTAATATATTTAAGTTAATAAAGCTTCTTTAACGCACTGAAGTTAACATAAAGCCATGGCGGCATAACGGCAGTGCATGTAGAAGAATTCCGTAATCTTATATTTAGGTATAAAGTCGATTTTGTTGTATATACACATTTAGCAAGCGATATCGAAATGCTTCAAATCATTAGTTTAACATATTTAAGTTAATAAACCTTCTGTAACGAACTGAAGTTGGCATAAAGCCATGGCGGCATAACGGCAGTGCCTGTAGAAGAATTCCGTTATCTTATATTTAGTATAAAGTCGATTTTCTTGTATGTACACATTTAGCAAGCGATATCGAAATGCTTCCAATCATTAGTTTAACATATTTAAGTTAATTAACCTTCTTTAACGTATTGAAGTTGATCTAAAGCCATGGCGGCATAACGGCAGTGCATTTAGAAGAAATCCGTAATCTTATATTGAGGTATAAAGTCGATTTTGTTGTATATACACATTAAGCAATCGATATCGAGATGCTTCAACTCATTAGCTTAACATATTTAATTTAATAAACCTTCTTTAACGATTTGAAGTTGGCATATAGCCACGGCGGCATTACGGCAGTGCATGTAGAAGAATTCCGTAATCTTTTATTTAGGTATAAAGTCGATTTTTTTTTATATACACATTTAGATATCGATATCGAAGTGCTTCAAATCATTAGTTTAACATATTAAGTTAATAAACATTTTTTAGCTTACTGAAGTCTACATAAAGCATTAACGGTATAACGGCAGTGCATTTAGAATAATCCCGTTATCTTATATTTAGGTATAAATTCAATTTTCTTGTATATACACATTTAGCAAGCGATATCGAAATGCTTCAAATCATTAGTTTAACATATTTAAGTTAATTAACCTTCTTTAACGTATTGAAGGTGATATAAAGCTATGGCTGCATAACGACAGTGCATGTAGAAGAATTCCGTAATCTTATATTTAAGTATATAGGCGATTTTCTTGTATTTACATAATTAGCAATCGATATCGAAATGCTTCAAATCATTAGTTTTAACATATTTAAGTTAATTAACCCTCTCTATCTTACTGAAGTCTGCATAAAGCCTTAACGGCATAACGGCAGTGCATTTAAAAGAATTCCGTTATCTTATATTTAGGTACAAAGTCGATTTTGTTGTATATACACATTTAGCATGCGATATCGAAATGCTTCAAATAATTAGTTTAACATATTTAAGTTAATTAACCTTCTTTAACGTACTGAAGTTGATATAAAGGAATAGCGGCATAACGGCAGTGCATTTAGAAGAATTCTGTTATCTTATATTTAGGTATAAAGTCGATTTTGTTGTATATACACATTTAGCATGCGATATCGAAATGCTTCAAATCATTAGTTTAACATATTTAAGTTAATAAACCTTCTTTAACGAACTGAAGTTGGCATAAAGCCCATAGCGGTATAACGGCAGTGCACGTAGAAGAATTCCGTTATCTTATATTTAGGTATAAAGTCGATTTTCTTGTAAATACACATTTAGCAAGCGATATCGAAATGCTTCAAAATCATTAGTTTAACATATTTAAGTTAATTAATTTTCTTTAACCTATTGAAGTTGATCTAAAGCCATGGCGCATAACGGCAGTGCATTTAGAAGAACTCCGTAATCTTATATTTAGGTATAAAGTCGATTTTCTTTTATATACACATTTAGCAAGCGATATCGAAATGCTTCAAATCATTAGTTTAACATATTTAAGTTAATTAGCCTTCTTTAACGTATTGAAGTTGATATAAAGCCATAGCGGCATAACGGCAGTGCATTTAGAAGAATTCCGTAATGTTATATTTAGGTATAAAGTCGATTTTGTTGTATATACACATTTAGCGAGCGATATCGAAATGCTTCAAATCATTAGTTTAACATATTTAAGATAATTTATCTTCTTTAACGTATTGAAGTTGATATAAAGCCATGGCGGCATAACGGCAGTGCATTTAGAAGAATCCCGTTATCTTATATTTAGGTATAAATTCGATTTTCTTGTATATACACATTTAGCAAGCGATATCGAAATGCTTCAAATCATTAGTTTAACATATTTAAGTTAATTAATCTTCTTTAACGTATTGAAGTTGACATAAAGCTATGGCGGCATAACGGCAGTGTATTTAGAAGAATTCCGTAATCTTATATTTATGTATAAAGTCGATTTTCTTATATATACACATTTAGCAATCGATATCGAAATTCTTCAAATCATTAGTTTAAAATATTTAATATAATAAACCTTCTTTAACGAACGGAAGTTGGCGTAAAGCCATTGCGGCATAACGGCAGTGCATTTAGAGGAATTCAGTAATCTTATATTTAGGTATAAAGTCAATTTTGTTATATATACACATTTAGCAATCGATATCGAGATGCTTCAACTCATTAGTTTAACATATTTAAGTTAATAAACCTTCTTTATCGTATTGAAGTTGATATAAAGCCATGGCGGCATAACGGCAGTGCATTTAGAAGAATCTTGTTATCTTATATTAACGGTATAAATTCGATTTTCTTGTATATACAAGCGATATCGAAATGCTTCAGATCATTAGTTTAACATATTTAAGTTAATTAACCTTCCTTAACGTATTGAAGTTGATATAAAGCCATGGCGGCATAACGGCAGTGCATTTAGAAGAATTCCGTAATGCTATAATTTTATATTTAGGTATAAAGTCGATTTTCTTGTATATACAACATTTAGCAATCGATATCGAAATGTTTCGAACCATTAGTTTAACATATTAAAAATAATTAACCTTCTTTAGCGTAATGAAGGTGATATAAAGCCATGGCGGCATAACGACAGTACCTGTGGAAAAATTCCGCAATCTTATGTTTAGGTATAAATTCGATTTTCTTGTATACATACATTTCGCAATCGATATCGAAATGCTTCAGATAACTTTATTAACATATTTTAGCTAATAAACCTCCTTTAGCGAACTGAAGTTGACATAAAGCCATAACGGCACTGCATTTGGAAGAATTCCGTAGTCCTATATTAAGGCATAAAGTCGATTTTTCTGTATATACACATTTTGCAGTCGATATCGAAATGCTTCAAATAACTGGTTTAAAATATTTATGTTAATTAACCTTCTTTATCTTTCTGAAGTTTACATAAAGCCATAACGGCAGTATATTTATATGAATTCCGTTATCTTATATTTAGGTTTAAAGTCGATTTTCTTGTATATACACATTTAGCAATCGATATCGAAATGCTTCAAATCATTAGTTTAACATATTTAAGTTAATTAACCTTCTTTAACGTAATGAAGGTAATATAAAGCCATGGCGGCATAACGACAGTGCATTTATAAGAATTCCGTAATCTCATATTTAGGTATGAAGTCGATTTTCTTGTATTTAGCAATCGATATCGAAAAGCTTCAAATAACTGGTTTAGCATATTTAGGTTAATTAACCTTCTTTATCTTACCGAAGTTTTCATAAAGCCACAACGGCATAACGGCAGTATATTTGGGTGAATTCCGTAAACTTTTATTTAGGTATAAAATCGATTTTGTTGTAAATACACATTTAGCAATCGATATCGAAATGCTTCAAATCATTAGTTTAGCATATTTAAGTAAATTAACCTTCTTTAGCGTACTGAAATTTATATAAAGCCATAACGGCATAACGGGAGTGTATTTCGATGAATTCCGTAATCTTATTTTTAGATATATAGTCGACTTTCTTGTATATACTCACTTAGCAATCGATATCGAAATGCTTCAACTCATTAGTTTAATATATTTAAGTGAAATAAAGCTTCTTTAACGTAATGAAGGTGATATAAAGCCACAACGGCATAACGGGAGTGTATTTCGATGAATTCCGTAATCTTATATTTAGGTATAAAGTCGATTTTCTTGTATATACACATTTAGCAAGCGATATCGAAATGCTTCAAATCATTAGTTTAATATATTTAAGTTAATAAGGCTTCTTTAACGCACTGAAGTTAACATAAAGCCATGGCGGCATAACGGCAGTGCATGTAGAAGAATTCCGTAATCTTATATTTAGGTATAAGGTCGATTTTCTTGTATATATACACATAGCAACCGATATCGAAATGCTTCAAATCATTAGTTTAAAATATTTAAGTTCATAAACCTTCTTTAACGAACTGAAGTTGGCATAAGCAATGGCGGCATAACGGCAGTGCATTTAGAAGAATTCCGTAATCTTATATTTAGGTATAAAGTCGATTTTGTTGTATATACGCATTTAGCAATCGATATCGAAATGCTTCAAATAAACTGGTTTAGCATACTTAAGTTAATTAACCTTCTTTATCTTACTGAAGTTAACATAAAGCCATAACGGCAGTGCATATTCGAAGAATTCCGTAAACTTATATTTAGGTATAAAGTCGATTTTGTATATAAACACATTTAGCAATCGATATCGAGATGCTTCAACTCATTAGTTTAACATATTTAAGCCAATAAACCTTCTTTAACGAACTGAAGTTGGCATAAAGCCATGGTGGCATAACGGCAGTGCATGTAGAAGAATTCCGTTAGCTTATATTTAGGTATAAAGTCGATTTTCGTGTATATACACATTTAGCAAGCGATATCGAAATGCTTCAAATCATTAGTTTAACATATTTAAGTTAATTAACCTTCTTTAACGTATTGAAGTTGATTATAAAGCCATGGCGGCATAACGGCAGTGCCTGTAGAAGAATTCCGTTATCTTATATTTAGGTATAAAGTCGACTTTCTTGTATATACTCATTTAGCAATCTATATCGAAATGCTTCAAATCATTAGTTTAATATATTTAAGTTAATAAAGCTTCTTTAAACGCACTGAAGTTAACATAAAGCCATGGCGGCATAACGGCAGTGCATGTAGAAGAATTCCGTAATCTTATATTTAGGTATAAAGTCGATTTTGTTGTATATACACATTTAGCAAGCGATATCGAAATGCTTCAAATCATTAGTTTAAACATATTTAAGTTAATAAACCTTCTGTAACGAACTGAAGTTGGCATAAAGCCATGGCGGCATAACGGCAGTGCCTGTAGAAGAATTCCGTTATCTTATATTTAGGTATAAAGTCGATTTTCTTGTATGTACACATTTAGCAAGCGATATCGAAATGCTTCCAATCATTAGTTTAACATATTTAAGTTAATTAACCTTCTTTAACGTATTGAAGTTGATCTAAAGCCATGGCGGCATAACGGCAGTGCATTTAGAAGAAATCCGTAATCTTATATTGAGGTATAAAGTCGATTTTGTTGTATATACACATTTAGCAATCGATATCGAGATGCTTCAACTCATTAGCTTAACATATTTAATTTAATAAACCTTCTTTAACGATTTGAAGTTGGCATATAGCCACGGCGGCATTACGGCAGTGCATGTAGAAGAATTCCGTAATCTTTTATTTAGTTATAAAGTCGATTTTTTTTTATATACACATTTAGATATCGATATCGAAGTGCTTCAAATCATTAGTTTAACATATTAAGTTAATAAACATTTTTTAGCTTACGGAAGTCTACATAAAGCATTAACGGTATAACGCAGTGCATTTAGAATAATCCCGTTATCTTATATTTAGGTATAAATTCAATTTTCTTGTATATACACATTTAGCAAGCGATATCGAAATGCTTCAAATCATTAGTTTAACATATTTAAGTTAATTAACCTTCTTTAACGTATTGAAGGTGATATAAAGCTATGGCTGCATAACGACAGTGCATGTAGAAGAATTCCGTAATCTTATATTTAAGTATATAGGCGATTTTCTTGTATTTACATAATTAGCAATCGATATCGAAATGCTTCAAATCATTAGTTTAACATATTTAAGTTAATTAACCCTCTCTATCTTACTGAAGTCTGCATAAAGCCTTAACGGCATAACGGCAGTGCATTTAAAAGAATTCCGTTATCTTATATTTAGGTACAAAGTCGATTTTGTTTGTATATTACACATTTAGCATGCGATATCGAAATGCTTCAAATAATTAGTTTAACATATTTAAGTTAATTAACCTTCTTTAACGTACTGAAGTTGATATAAAGGAATAGCGGCATAACGGCAGTGCATTTAGAAGAATTCTGTTATCTTATATTTAGGTATAAAGTCGATTTTGTTGTATATACACATTTAGCATGCGATATCGAAATGCTTCAAATCATTAGTTTAACATATTTAAGTTAATAAACCTTCTTTAACGAACTGAAGTTGGCATAAAGCCATAGCGGTATAACGGCAGTGCACGTAGAAGAATTCCGTAATCTTATATTTGGGTATAAAAACGATTTTCTTGTATATACACATTTAGCAATCGATATCGAAATGCTTCAAATCATTAGTTTAACATATTTATGTTAATTAACCATCTTTAACGTATTGAAGGTGAAATAAAGCCATGGCGCCATAACGACAGTAATTTGGAAGAATTTCGTAATCTTATATTTAGGTATAATGTCGATTTTCTTGTATATATGCATTTAGAAATCGATATAGAAATGCTTCAAATCATTAGTTTAACATATTTAAGTTAATTAATCTTCTTTAACCTATTGAAGTTGATCTAAAGCCATGGCGGCATAACGGCAGTGCATTTAGAAGAACTCCGTAATCTTATATTTAGGTATAAAGTCGATTTTCTTTTATGTACACATTTAGGCAAGCGATATCGAAATGCTTCAAATCATTAGTTTAACATATTTAAGTTAATTAGCCTTCTTTAACGTATTGAAGTTGATATAAAGCCATAGCGGCATAACGGCAGTGCATTTAGAAGAATTCCGTAATGTTATATTTAGGTATAAAGTCGATTTTGTTGTATATACACATTTAGCGAGCGATATCGAAATGCTTCAAATCATTAGTTTAACATATTTAAGATAATTTATCTTCTTTAACGTATTGAAGTTGATATAAAGCCATGGCGGCATAACGGCAGTGCATTTAGAAGAATCCCGTTATCTTATATTTAGTATAAATTCGATTTTCTTGTATATACACATTTAGCAAGCGATATCGGAAATGCTTCAAATCATTAGTTTAACATATTTAAGTTAATTAATCTTCTTTAACGTATTGAAGTTGACATAAAGCTATGGCGGCATAACGGCAGTGTATTTAGAAGAATTCCGTAATCTTATATTTATGTATAAAGTCGATTTTCTTATATATACACATTTAGCAATCGATATCGAAATTCTTCAAATCATTAGTTTAAATATTTAATATAATAAACCTTCTTTAACGAACGGAAGTTGGCGTAAAGCCATTGCGGCATAACGGCAGTGCATTTAGAGGAATTCAGTAATCTTATATTTAGGTATAAAGTCAATTTTGTTATATATACACATTTAGCAATCGATATCGAGATGCTTCAACTCATTAGTTTAACATATTTAAGTTAATAAACCTTCTTTATCGTATTGAAGTTGATATAAAGCCATGGCGGCATAACGGCAGTGCATTTAGAAGAATCTTGTTATCTTATATTAAGGTATAAATTCGATTTCTTGTATATACAAGCGATATCGAAATGCTAACTTCAGTTCGTTAAAGAAGGTTTATTAACTTAAATATGTTAAACTAATGATTTGAAGCATTTCGATATCGATTGCTAAATGAGTATATACAAGAAAATCGAATTCATACTAAATATAAGATTACGTAATTCTTCTAAATGCACTGCCGTTATGCCGTTATGGCTTTATATTAAATTCAGTTCGTTAAAGAAGGTTTATTAACTTAAATATGTTAAACCAGTTATTTGAAGCATTTCGATATCGATTGCTCAATGCATATATACAAGAAAATCGACTTTATACCTAAATATAAGACTACGGAAATCTTCCAAATGTACTGTCGGTATGCCGTTATGGCTCTTTATAAACTTCAATACGTTAAAGAAGGTTAATTAACTTAAATATGTTAAACTAAGGATTTGAAGCATTTCGATATCGCTTGCTAAATGTGTATCTACAAGAAAAATCGAATTTATACCTAAATATAAGATAACGGAATTCTTCTAAATGCACCGCCGTTAAGACTTTATGTAGACTTCAGTGCGTTAAAGAAGGTTTATTAACTTAAATATGTTAAACTAATGATTTGAAGCATTTCGATATCGATTGCTGAATGTGTATATACAAGAAAATCGACTTTATACCTAAATATAAGATTACGGAATTCTTCTACATGCACTGCCGTTATGCGGCCATGGCTTTGTGTTAACTACAGTGCGTTAAAGTAGGTTTGTTAACTTAAATATGTTAAACTAATGATTTGAAGCATTCGATATCGATTTCTAAATGCATATATACAAGAAAGTCGAATTTATACCTAAATATAAAATTACAGAGTTCTTCTAAATGCAGTGCAGTTATACCGTTAAGGCTTTATGTAGACTTCAGTGCGTTTAAAGAAGGTTTATTAACTTAAATATGTTATACTAATGATTTGAGGCATTTCGATATAGATTGCTAAATGTGTACATATAAGAAAATCGAATTTATACCTAAATATAAGATAACGGAATTCTTCTAAATGCACTGCCGTTAAGGCTTTATGTAGACTTCAGTGAGTTAAAGAAGGTTTATTAACTTAAATATGTTAAACTAATGATTTGAAGCATTTCGATATCGAATTGCTAAATGTGTATGTACAACAAAATCGACTTTATACCTAAATATAAGATAACGGAGTTCATATAAATATTCTGCCGTTATGCCGTTATGGCTTTATGTAAACTTCAGTAAGATAAAGAAGGTTAATTAACTTAAATATGCTAAACCAGTTATTTGAAGCATTTCGATATCGATTGCAAAATTTGTATGTACAAGAAAATCGACTTTATACCTAAATATGAGACTACGTAATTCTTCCAAATGCACTGCCGTTATACCGTTATGGCTTTATGTAAACTTCAGTAAGATAAAGATGGTCAATTAACTTAAATATGTTAAACTAATGATTTGAAGCATTTCGCTATCGATTGCTCAATGTTTAAATACAAGAAAATCGACTTTATACCTAAATATAAGGTTACGGAGTTCTTCTAAATGTACTGCCATTATGCCCCCCATGGCTTTATATCAACTTCAATACGTTAAAGAAGGTTAACTAACTTCAATATGTTAAACTGATGATTTGAAGCATTTCGATATCGATTGCTAAATGTGTATATACAGGAAAATCGACTTTATACCTAAATATAAGATAACGGAATTCTTCCAAATGTACTGTCGTTATGTCGGCATGGCTTTATATCACCTTCAATACGTTAAAGAAGGTTAATTATCTTAAATATGCTAAACCAGTTATTTGAAGCATTTCGATATCGATTGCAAAATTTGTATGAACAACAAATTCGACTTTATACCTAAGTATAAGTTTACGGAATTCTTCCAAATGCACTGCCGTTATGCCGTTATGGCTTTATGTAAACTTCAGTAAGATAAAGATGGTCAATTAACTTAAATATGTTAAACTAATGATTTGAAGCATTTCGTTATCGATTGCTCAATGTTTAAATACAAGAAAAATCGACTTTATACCTAAATATAAGATAACGGAATTCTTCTAAATGCACTGCCGTTAAGGCGTATGTAGACTTAAGTAAGACAAAGAGGGTTAATTAACTTAAATATGTTAAACTAATGATTTGAAGCATTTCAATATCGATTGTTTAATGCACATATACAAGAAAATCGGCTTTATACCTAAATATAAGATTACGGAATTCTTCTCCATGTACTGCTGTTATGGCGCCATGGCTTTATTTCACATTCAATACGTTAAAGATGGTTAATTAACTTAAATATGTTAAACTAATGATTTGAAGCATTTCAATATCGATTTCTACATGCATATATACAAGAAAATCGACTTTATACCTACATATAAGATTACGGAATTCTGCCAAATTACTGTCGTTATGGCGCCATGGGTTTATTTCACCTTCAATACATTAAAGATGGTTAATTAACTTAAATATGTTAAACTAATGATTTGAAGCATTTCCGTATCGATTGCTAAATGCATATATACATGAAAATCGACTTTATACCTAAATATAAGGTTACGGAATTTCTTCCAAATTACTGTCGTTTTGGGCGCCATGGCTTTATTTCACCTTCAATACGTTAAAGATGGTTAATTAACTTTAATATGTTAAACTTATGATTTGAAGCATTTCAATATCGATTGCTAAAATTGTATATACAAGGAAATCGACTTTATACCTAAATATAAGATTACGGAATTCTTCCAAATGTACTCTCGTTATGCCCCCATGGTTTGTATCAACTTCAATACGTTAAAGAAGGTTAATTATTTTAAATATGTTAAACTAATGGTTTGAAGCATTTCGATATCGTCTGCTAAATGTGTAAATACAACAAAATCGACTTTATACCTAAATATAAAATTATAACATTACGGAGTTCTTCTAAATGCACTGCCGTTATACCGTTAAGGCTTTATGTAGACCTCATTAAGCTAAAAAATATTTATTAACTTAATATGTTAAACTAATGATTTGAAGCATTTCGATATCGATTGCTAAATGTGTATATACTAAAAAATCGAATTTATACCTAAATATAAAATGTTATGTCGCCATGGTTTTGTGTAAACTTCAGTGCGTTAAAGTAGGTTTGTTAACTTAAATATGTTAAACTAATGATTTGAAGCATGTCAAAATCGATTGCTAACTGCATATGTACAAGAAAATCGACTTCATACCTAAATATAAGTTTACGGAATTCTTCCAAATTACTGTCGTTATGGCGCCATGGCTTTATTTCACCTTCAATACGTTAAAGATCGTTAATTAACTTTAATATGTTAAACAAATGATTTGAAGCATTTCGATATCGATTGCTCAATGTGCTTATACAACAAAATCGATTTTATACCTAAATATAAGATTACGGAATTCTTCCAAATGTACTGTCGTTATGCCGCCATGGGTTTGTATCAACTTCAATACGTTAAAGAAGGTTAATTATTTTAAATATGTTAAACTAATGGTTTGAAGCATTTCGATATCGACTGCTAATTGTATAAATACAACAAAATCGACTTTATACCTAAATATAAAATTATAACATTACGGAGTTCTTCTAAATGCACTGCCGTTATACCGTTAAGGCTTTATGTAGACCTCATTAAGCTAAAAAATGTTTATTAACTTAATATGTTAAACTAATGAAGCAATTCGATATCGATTGCTATATGTGTATATACCAAAAAATCGAATTTATTCCTAAATATAAGATGTTATGCCGCCATGGCTTTGTGTAAACTTCAGTGCGTTAAAGTAGGTTTGTTAACTTAAATATGTTAAACTAATGATTTGAAGCATGTCAAAATCGATTGCTAAATGCATACGTACAATTAAATCGACTTCATACCTAAATATAAGATTACGGAATTCTTCCAAATGCACTGTCGTTATGTCGCCATGGCTTTATGTCACCTTCAATACGTTAAAGAAGGTTAATAAACTTAAATATGTTAAACTAGTGATTTGAAGATTTTCGAAATAGATTGCTAAATACATATATACAACAAAATCGACTTTATACCTAAATATAGATTACGGAATTCTTCCAAATGTACTGTCGTTATGCCGCCATGGCTTTATATCAACTTCAATACGTTAAATAAGGTTAATTAACTCAAATTTGTTAACTAATGATTTGAAGCATTTCGATATCGATTGCTAAATCTGTATATACAAAAAAATCGAATTTATACCTAAATATAAGATTACGGAATTCTTCTACATGCACTGCCGTTGTGACGCCATGGCTTTGTGTTAACTTCAGTGCGTTAAAGTAGGTTTGTTAACTTAAATATGTTAAACTAATGATTTGAAGCATTTCGATATCGATTGCTAAATGAGTATATACAAGAAAATCGACTCTATACCTAAATATAAGATTACGTTATTCTTCTAAATGCTTTGCCGTTATGCCGTTAAGGCGTTTGTAGACTTCAGTAAGATAAAGAAGGTTAATTAACTTAAATATGTTAAACTAATGATTTGAGGCATTTCGATATCGCTTGCTAAATGTGCATATACAAAAAAAATCGAAATTATACCTAAATATAGATTTACGGAATTCTTCTACAAGCACTGCCGTTATGCCGCGATGGCTTCATGTCACCTTCGGTAGGTTAAAGAAGGTCATTTTACTTAAATATGTTAAACTAATGATTTAAAGCATTTCGATATCGATTGCTAAATGAGTATATACAAGAAAATCGACTTTATACCTAAATATAAGATTACGTAATTCTTCTAAATGCCTTGCCGTTATGCCGTTAAGGCGTTTGTAGACTTCAGTAAGATAAAGAGGGTTAATTAACTTAAATATGTTAAACTAATGATTTGAGGCATTTCGATATCGATTGCTAAATGTGTATATACAAAAAAGCGAATTTATACCTAAATATAAGATTACGGAATTCTTATACATGCACTGCCGTTATGCCGCCGTGGCTTTGTGTTAACTTCAGTGCGTTAAAGTAGGTTTGTTAACTTAAATATGTTAAACTAAATGTCGAGATGCTTCATATCGATTGCTAAATGTGTATATACAACAAAATCGAATTTATACCTAAATATAAGATTACGGAATTCTTCTACATGCACTGCCGTTATGCCGTCATGGCTTCATGTTACCTTCGGTAGGTTAAAGAAGGTAAATTAACTTAGATATGTTAAAACTAATGATTTGAAGCATTTCGATATCGATTGCTAAATGTGCTAGTACAAGAAACTTGACTTTATACCTAAACATAGGATAACGGAATTCTTCCAAATGCACTGCCGTAATTCCGCCATGGCCTTATGTTCACTTCGGTTAGTTAAAGAAGGTTAATTTACCTAAATTTGTTAAACTAATGATTTGAAGCATTTCGATATCGATTGGTAAATGTGTATATACAAGAAAATCGACTTTATACCTAAATATAAGATTACGGAATTCTTCCAAAAGTACTGTCGTTATGCCGCCATGGTTTGTATCAACTTCATTACGTTAAAGAAGGTTAATTATTTAAGCATGTTAAACTAATGGGTTGAAGCATTTCGATATCGACTGCTAAATGTGTAAATACAACAAAATCGACTTTATACCTAAATATAAAATTATAACATTACGGAGTTCTTCTAAATGCACTGCCGTTATACCGTTAAGGCTTTATGTAAACCTCATTAAGCTAAAAAATATTTATTAACTTAATATGTTAAACTAATGATTTGAAGCATTTCGATATCGATTGCTAAATGTGTATATACCAAAAAATCGAATTTATACCTAAATATAAAATGTTATGTCGCCATGGCTTTGTGTAAACTGCAGTGCGTTAAAGTAGGTTTGTTAACTTAAATATGTTAAACTAATGATTTGAAGCATGTCAAAATCGATTGCTAACTGCATATGTACAAGAAAATCGACTTCATACCTAAATATAAGTTTACGGAATTCTTCCAAATTACTGTCGTTATGGCGCCATGGCTTTATTTCACCTTCAATACGTTAAAGATGGTTAATTAACTTTAATATGTTAAACAAATGATTTGAAGCATTTCGATATCGATTGCTCAATGTGCTTATACAACAAAATCGATTTTATACCTAAATATAAGATTACGGAATTCTTCCAAATGTACTGTCGTTATGCCGCCATGGTTTGTATCAACTTCAATACGTTAAAGAAGGTTAATTATTTTAAATATGTTAAACTAATGGTTTGAAGCATTTCTATATCGACTGCTAATTGTGTAAATACAACAACATCGACTTTATACCTAAATATAAAATTATAACATTACGGAGTTCTTCTAAATGCACTGCCGTTATACCGTTAAGGCTTTATGTAGACCTCATTAAGCTAAAAAATGTTTATTAACTTAATATGTTAAACTAATGAAGCAATTCGTTATCGATTGCTATATGTGTATATACAAAAAAATCGAATTTATACCTAAATATAAGATGTTATGCCGCCATGGCTTTGTGTAAACTTCAGTGCGTTAAAGTAGGTTTGTTAATTTAAATATGTTAAACTAATGATTTGAAGCATGTCAAAATCGATTGCTAAATGCATACGTACAATTAAATCGACTTCATACCTAAATATAAGAATACGTAATTCTTCCAAATGTACTGTCGTTATGTCGCCATGGCTTTATGTCACCTTCAATACGTTAAAGAAGGTTAATAAACTTAAATATGTTAAACTAATGATTTGAAGATTTTCGAAATAGATTGCTAAATACATATATACAAAAAAATCGAATTTATACCTAAATATAAGATTACGGAATTCTTCTACATGCACTGCCGTTATGCCGCCATGGCTTTGTGTTAACTTCAGTGCGTTAAAGTAGGTTTGTTAACTTAAATATGTTAAACTAATGATTTGAAGCATTTCGATATCGATTGCTAAATGAGTATATACAAGAAAATCGACTCTATACCTAAATATAAGATTACGTAATTCTTCTAAATGCTTTGCCGTTATGCCGTTAAGGCGTTTGTAGACTTCAGTAAGATAAAGAAGGTTAATTAACTTAAATATGTTAAACTAATGATTTGAGGCATTTCGATATCGATTGCTAAATGTGCATATACAAAAAAATCGAAATTATACCTAAATATAGATTTACGGAATTCTTCTACATGCACTGCCGTTATGCCGCCACGGCTTCATGTCACCTTCGGTAGGTTAAAGAAGGTAATTTAACCTAAATATGTTAAACTAATGATTTAAAGCATTTCGATATCGATTGCTAAATGAGTATATACAAGAAAATCGACTTTATACCTAAATATAAGATTACGTAATTCTTCTAAATGCTTTGCCGTTATGCCGTTAAGGCGTTTGTAGACTTCAGTAAGATAAAGAGGGTTAATTAACTTAAATATGTTAAACTAATAATTTGAGGCATTTCGATATCGATTGCTAAATGTGTATATACAACAAAATCGAATTTATACCTAAATATAAGATTACGGAATTCTTCTACATGCACTGCCGTTATAGCGCCATGGCTTTATAATAACTTCAGTGCGTTAAAGAAGCCTTATTAACTTAAATATGTTAAAATAATGATTTGAAGCATTTCGGTGTCGATTGCTAAATGAGTATATACAAGAAAATCGACTTTATACCTAAATATAAGATTACGGAATTCTTCCAAAAGTACTGTCGTTATGCCGCCATGGTTTGTATCAACTTCAATACGTTAAAGAAGGTTAATTATTTAAGCATGTTAAACTAATGGGTTGAAGCATTTCGATATCGACTGCTAAATGTGTTTATACAACAAAATCGACTTTATACCAAAATATAAAATTATAACGTTACGGACTTCTTCTAAATGCACTGCCGTTATACCGTTAAGGCTTTGTGTAGACCTCATTAAGCTAAAAAATGTTTATTAACTTAAATATGCTAAACCAGTTATTTGAAGCATTTCGATATCGATTGCTAAATGTGTATATACAAGAAAATCGACTTTATACCTAAATATAAGATTACGGAATTCTTCCAAATTACTCTCGTTATGGCGCCATGGCTTTATTTCACCTTCAATACGTTAAAGATGGTTAATTAACTTAAATATGTTTAACTAATGATTTGAAGCATTTCTATATCGATTTCTAAATGCATATATACAAGAAAATCGACTTTATACCTAAATATAAGATTACGGAATTCTTCTAAATTACTGTCGTTATGGCGCCATGGCTTTATTTCACCTTCAATACGTTAATGATGGTTAATTAACTTAAATATGTTAAACTAATGATTTGAAACATTTCGATATCGATTTCTAAATGCATATATACAAGAAAATCGACTTTATACCTAAATATAAGATTACGAAATTCTTCCAAATTACTGTCGTTATGGCGCCATGGCTTTATTTCACCTTCAATACGTTAAAGATGGTTAATTAACTTTAATATGTTAAACTAATGATTTGAAGCATTTCGATATCGATTGCTAAATGTGTATACACAAGAAAATCGACTTTATACCTAAATATAAGTTTACGGAATTCTTCCAAATGTACTGTCGTTATGCCGCCATGGTTTGTATCAGCTTCAATAAGTTAAAGAAGGTTAATTATTTTAAATATGTTAAACTAATGGTTTGAAGCATTTCGATAGCGACTGCTTAATGTGTAAATACAACAAAATCGACTTTATACCTAAATATAAAATTATAACATTACGGAGTTCATCTAAATGCACTCCGGTTATACCGTTAAGGCTTTATGTAGACCTCATTAAGCTAAAAAATGTTTATTAACTTAATACGTTAAACTAATGATTTGAAGCATTTCGATATCGATTGCTTAATGTGTATATACAAAAAAGTCGAATTTATACCTAAATATAAGATGTTATGCCGCCATGGCTTTGTGTAAACTACAGGGCGTTAAAGTAGGTTTGTTAACTAAAATATGTTAAACTAATGATTTGAAGCATTTCAAAATCGATTGCTAAATGCATATGTACCAGAAAATCGACTTCATACCTAAATATAGGATTACGGAATTCTTCCAAATGTACTGTCGTTATGTCGGCATGGCTTTATATCACCTTCAATACGTTAAAGAAGGTTAATTAACTTAAATATGTTAAACTAATGATTTGAAGATTTTCGAAATCGATTGCTAAATGCACATATACAACAAAATCGACTTTATACCTAAATATAAGATTACGGAAATCTTCCAAATGTACTGTCGTTATGCCGCCATGGCTTTATATCAACTTCAATACGTTAAAGAAGGTTAATTTACTTAAATTTGTTAAACGAATGATTTGAAGCATTTCGATATCGATTGCTAAATGTGTATATACAAAAAAATTGAATTTATACCTAAATATAAGATTACGGAACTCTTCTACATGCACTGCCGTTATGCCGCCATGGCTTTGTGTTAACTTCAGTGCGCTAAAGTAGGTTTGTTAACTTAAATATGTTAACTAATGATTTGAAGCATTTCGATATCGATTGCTAAATGAGTATACACAAGAAAATCGACTTTATACCTAAATACAAGATTACGTAATTCTTCTAAATGCTTTGCCGTTATGCCTTTAAGGCGTTTGTAGACTTCAGTAAGATAAAGAGGGTTAATTAACTTAAATATGTTAAACTAATGATTTGAGGCATTTCGATATCGATTGCTAAATGTGTATATACACGAAAATCGACTTTATACCTAAATATAAGATTACGGAATTCTTCTAAATGCACAGCCGTTATGCCGATATGGCTTTATGTTAACTTCTGTTCGTTAAAGAAGGTTTATTAACTTAAATATGTTAAACTAATGATTTGAAGCATTTCGATATCGATTGCTAAATGTGTATATACAAAAAAAATCGAATTTATACCTAAATAGAAGATTATGTAATTCTTCTAAATGCTTTGCCGTTATGCCGTTAAGGCGTTTGTAGACTTCAGTAAGATAAAGAGGGTTAATTAACTTAAATATGTTAAACTAATGATTTGAGGCATTTCGATATCGATTGCTAAATGTGTATATACACGAAAATCGACTTTATACCTAAATATAAGATTACGGAATTCTTCTACATGCACTGCCGTTATGCCGCCATGGCTTTGTGTTAACTTCAGTGCGTTAAAGTAGGTTCGTTAACTTAAATATGTTAAACTAATGATTTGAAGCATTTCGATATCGATTGCTAAATGAGTATATACAAGGAAATCGACTTTATACCTAAATATAAGATTACGTAATTCTTCTAAATGCTTTGCCGTTATGCCGTTAAGGCGTTTGTAGACTTCAGTAAGATAAATAGGGTTAATTAACTTAAATATGTTAAACAAATGATTTGAAGCACTTCGATATCGATTGCTAAATGTGTATACACAAGATAATCGACTTTATACCTAAATATAAGATTACGGAATTGTTCTAAATGCACTGCCGTTATGGCTTTGTGTTAACTTCAGTTCGTTTAAGAAGGTTTATTAACTTAGATATGTTACACCAGTTATTTGAAGCATTTTGAAATCGATTGCTTAATGCATATATACAACAAAATCGACTTTCTACCTAAATATAAGATTACGGAATTCTTCCAAATGTACTGTCGCTATGCCGCCATGGCTTTTTATCAACTTCAATATGTTATAGAAGGATAATTAACTTAAATATGTTAAACTAATGATTTGAAGCATTTCGATATCGATTGCTAAATGTGTATATACAACAAAATCGACTTTATACCTAAATATAAGATTACGGAATTCTTCTAAATGCACTGCCGTTATGCCGCCATGGCTTTATGTTAACTTCAGTGCGTTAAAGAAGCTTTATTAACTTAAATATGTTAAAATAATGATTTGAGGCATTTCGATATCGATTGCTAAATGTGTATATACAAGAAAATCGACTTTATACCTAAATATATGATAACGGAATTCTTCAAATGCCCTGCCGTTATACCGTTATGGATTTATATCAACTTCAGTTAGTTAAAGAAGGTTTATTAACTTAAATATGTTAAAATAATAATTTGAAGCATTTCGATATCGATTGCTAAATGAGTATATACAAGAAAATCGACTTTATACCTAAATATAAGATTACGGAATTCTTTAAATGCACTGCCGTTATACCCTTATGTCTTTATGTAAACTTCAGTAAGATAAAGAAGGTTAATTAACTTAAATATGTTAAACTAATGATTTGAGGCATTTCGATATCGATTCCTAAATGTGTATATACAAGACAATCGACTTTATACCTAACTATAATATTACGGAATTCTTCTGAATGCACTGCCGTTATGCCGCCATGGCTTTATGTTAACTTCAGTGCGTTAAATTAGGTTTGTTAACTTAAATATGTTAAACTAATGATTTGAAGCATTTCGATATCGATTGCTAAATGAGTATATACAAGAAAATCGACTATATACCTAAATATAAGATTACGTAATTCTATTATATCTATGATATCGATTGCTAAATGTGAATATAAAAGAAAATCGTCTTAATACCTAAATGTAAGATTACGGAATTCTTCCAAATGTACTGTCGTTATGTCACCATGGCTTTATATCACCTTCAATACGTTAAAGAAGCTTTATTAACTTAAATATGTTAAACTAATGATTTGAAGATTTTCGAAATCGATTGCTAAATGCATATATACAACAAATTCGACTTAATACCTAAATATAAGATTACGGATTCCTTCTACATGCACTGCCGTTATGCCGCCATGGCTTTGTGTTAACTTCGGTTTAAAGTAGGTTTTTTAACTTAAATATGTCAAACTAATGATTTGAAGCATTTCGATATCGATTGCTGAATGAGTATATACAAGAAAATCGACTTTATACCTAAATATAAGATTACGGAATTCTTCTACATGCATTGCTGTTATGAACTTTAAAAAAGGGGGTTCTTAAAAGACTTCAGCAAGGATAAAATAGGGTTTATTAACTTAAATATGTTAAACTAATGATTTAAAGGATTTTAAATATCGATTGCAAATATGCATTTTATACAACAAATTCGACTTTATACCTAAATATAAGATTAGGGAAATTCCCTTCAAACATGCACTGCCGTTATGCCGTTATGGCTTTGTGTTAACTTCTGTTTTAAAGTAGGTTTTTTGATTTAAAAGTATGTTAAACTAATGATTTGAAGTTTTTCAAATATCGATTGCTAAATCATATATACAAGAAAATCTTCTTTATACCTAAATATAAGATTACGGAATTCCCCCCAAACATGTATTCCCTGTTATGCCGTCATGGCTTTCTATCAACTTCAAAGTTAAAGAAGGGTTAATTAATTTAAAAATATGTTAAACTAATGATTTGAGGCATTTTGATATCGATTGCAAATATGTGTTTATACAAAAAAATCGACTTTAAAACCTAAATATAAGATTACGAAATTCCCCCCTAAATGCACTGCCGTTATGCAGTTATGGCTTTATTTTAATTTTTCGTTAAAGAAGGTTTATTGACTTAATTATGTTAAACTAATGATTTGAAACTTTTTCAAATATGGATTTCTAAATGTTATATACAAGAAAATCGATTTTATACCTAAATAAAAAGATTACGGAATTCCCCTACATGTACTGCTGTTATGCCGCCATGGCTTTATGTAAACCTTCGGTATGTTAAAAAAGGGTTTAATTTTAATTTAAAAACATGTTAAACAAAATGATTTAAAGGCATTTCGATATTGATTGCTAAATGTGTATATACAAGAAATTGACTTTAAAACCTAAATATAAGTTTAAACGGAATTTTTCCAAATGCACTGCCGTTATTCCGTTATGGCTTTATGTAATTTTAGTAAGTTAAAGTAGGTTAATTAATTTAAAATTATGTTAAACTAATGATTTAAAAGCATTTCGATATGGATTTCTAAATGTGTTTATACAAAAAAAATCGATTTTATACCTAAATAAAAAGATTACGGAATTCCCCTACATGCACTGCTGTTATGCCGCCATGGCTTCATGTCACCTTCGGTAGGATAAAGAAGGTAATTTAACTTAAACATGTTAAACTAAAGATTTGAAGCATTTCAATATTGATTGCTAAATGTGCTGATACAAGAAACTTGACTTTATACCTAAACATAGGTTAACGGAATTCTTCCAAATGCACTGCCGTTATTCCGCCATGCCTTTATGTCAATTTTAGTTCGTTAAAGTAGGTTTGTTAACTTAAATATGTTAAACTAATGATTTGAAGCATTTCGATATCGATTGCTAAATGTGTATATACAACAAAATCGACTTTATACCTAAATATAAGTTAAATTTACATCTGTGTTAAGGGTTATGTCACTCAGTAAAGAAGGTAATTTAACTAAACTTAACTAAGATTTGAAGCATTTCAATATTGTTGCTAAAGTGCTGATACAAGAAACTTGACTTTATACCTAAACATAGGTTAACGGAATTCTTAAATCACTGGTTATTCCCATGCCTTTTGTAATTTTGTTAAAAGAGTTTTTAACTTAAATTTTTAATTATTTGAAGCATTTGAATCGATTGCTGTGAAACCAAATGTTTATCCTAAATATAAGATTACGGAATTATTCCAAATGTACTGTCGTTATGCCACCATGGCTTTATATCAACTTCAATACGTTAAAAACGGTTAATTAACTTAAATATGTTAAACTAATGATTTGAAGCATTTCGATATCGATTGCTAAATGCGTATATACAAGAAAATCGACTTTATACCTAAATATAAGATTGCGGAATTATTATAAATGCACTGCCGTTATGCTGCCATGGACTTATGCCAACTTCAGTTCTTTAAAGAAGGTTTATTAACTTAAATATGTTAAACTAATGATTTGAAGCATTTCGATATCGATTGCTAAATGAGTATATACAAGAAAATCGACTTTATACCTAATAAAAAGATTACAGGATTCTTCCAAATGTACTGTCGTTATGCCACCATGGCTTTATATCAACTTCAATACGTTAAAAACGGTTAATTAACTTAAATATGTTAAACTAATGATTTGAAGCATTTCGATATCGATTGCTAAATGCGTATATACAAGAAAATCGACTTTATACCTAAATATAAGATTGCGGAATTATTATAAATGCACTGCCGTTATGCTGCCATGGACTTATGCTAACTTCAGTTCTTTAAAGAAGGTTTATTAACTTAAATATGTTAAACTAATGATTTGAAGCATTTCGATATCGATTGCTAAATGTGTATATACAACAAAATCGACTTTATACCTAAATATAAGCTTACGGAATTCTTCTAAATGCACTGCCGTTATGCCGCCATGGCTTTATGTTAACTTCGGAGCGTTTAAGAAGCTTTATTAACTTAAATATGTTAAACATATGATTTGAAGATTTTCGAAATCGATTGCTAAATGAGTATATACAAGAAAATCGACTTTATACCTAAATATATGATAACGGAATTCTTCAACATGCACTGCCGTTATGCCGCCATGGCTTTGTGTTAACTTCAGTGCGTTAAAGTAGGTTTGTTAACTTAAATTTGTTAAACTAATGATTTGAAGCATTTCGATTTCGATTACTTAATGAGTATATACAAGAAAATGGACTTTATACCTAAATATAAGATAACGGAATTCTTCTAAATGCTTTGCCGTTATGCCGTTAAAGCGTTTGTAGACTTCAGTAGGATAGAGAGGGTTAATTAGCTTAAATATGTTAAACTAATGATTTGAAGCATTTCGATATCGATTGCTAAATATGTATATACAACAAAATTGTCTTTATACCTAAATATAAGATTACGTAATTCTTCTAAATGCACTGCCGTTATGCCGTTAAGGCTTTACGTAGACTTAAGTAAGACAAAGAGGGTTAATTAACTTAAATATGTTAAACTAATGATTTGAGGCATTTCGATATCGATTGCTAAATGTGTATACAAGAAAATCGACTTTATACCTAAATATAAGATTACGGAATTCTTCCAAATGCACTGCCGTTATACCGTTATTGTTTCATGTTAACTTCAGTTAGTTAAAGAAGGTTTATTAACTTAAATATGTTAAACCAGTTATTTGAAGCATATCGATATCGATTGCTTAATGCATATATACAAGAAAATCGACTTTATACCTAAATATAAGATTACGGAATTCTTCCAAATGTACCGTCGTTATGCCACCGTGGCTTTATATCAACTTCAATATGTTGAAGAAGGTTAATTAACTTAAATATGTTAAACTAATGATTTGAGGCATTTCGATATCGATTTCTAAATGTGTATATACAAGAAAATCGACTTTATACCTAAATATAATAATACGGAATTCTTCTAAATGCACTGCCGTTAAGCCGTTATGGCTTTATGTTAACTTCAGTTCGTTAAAGAAGCTTTATTAACTTAGATATGTTACACCAGTTATTAGAAGCATTTCGAAATCGATTGCTTAATGCATATATACAAGAAAATCGACTTTATACCTAAATATAAGATTACGGAATTCTTCCAAATGTACTGTCGTTATGCCTCCATGGCTTTATATGAACTTCAATATGTTAAGGAAGGTTAATTAACTTAAATATGTTAAACTAATGATTTGAGGCATTTCGATATCGATTGCTAAATGTGTATATACAAGAAAATCGACCTTATACCTAAATATAAGATTACGGAATTCTTCCAAATGTACTGTCGTTATGCCGCCATGGCTTTATATGAACTTCAATATGTTAAAGAAGGTTAATTAACTTCAATATGTTAAACTAATGATTTTAGGCATTTCGATATCGATTGCTAAATGTGTATATACAAGAAAATCGACTTTATACCTAAATATAAGATTACGGAATTCTTCCAAATGCACTGCCGTTATACCGTTATGGTTTTATGTTAACTTCAGTTAGTTAAAGAAGGTTTGTTAACTTAAATATAATAAACCAGTTATTTGAAGCATTTCGATATCGATTGGTTAATGCATATATACAAGAAAATTGACTTTATACCTAAATATAAGATAACGTAATTCTTCTAAATGCTTTGCCGTTATACCGTTATGGTTTTATGTTAACTTCAGTTAGTTAAAGAATCTTTATTAACTTTAATATGTTAAACTAATGATTTGAAGATTTTCGAAATCGATTGCTAAGTGCATATATACAAGAAAATCTTCCTTATACCTAAATATAACATAACGGAATTCTTCCAAATGTACTGTCGTTATGCCGCCATGGCTTTATATGAACTTCAATATGTTAAAGAAGGTTAATTAACTTAAATATGTTAAACTAATGATTTGAGGCGTTTCGATATCGATTGCTAAATGTGTGTATACAAGAAAATCGACTTTATAACTAAATATATGATAACGGAATTCTTCTACATGCACTGCCGTTATGCCGTTAAGGCGTTTGTAGACTTCAGTAAGATAGAGAGGGTTAATTAACTTAAATATGTTAAACTAATGATTTGAGGCATTTCGATATCGATTGCTAAATGTGTATATACAAGAAAATCACTTTATACCTAAATATAAGATTACGGAATTCTTCCAAATGCACTGCCGTTATACCGTTATGGTTTATGTAAACTTCAGTAAGATAAAGAAGGTTAATTAACTTAAATATGTTAAACTAATGATTTGAAGCATTTCGATATCGATAGCTAAATGTGTATATACAAGGAAATCGGCTTTATACCTAATATAAGAATACAGAATTCTTCTAAATGCACTGCCGTTATGCCGCCATGGCTTTAAGTCAACTTCTGTTCGTTAAAGAAGGTTAATTAACGTAAATATGTTAAACTAATGATTTGAAGCATTTCGATATCGATTGCTAAATGTGTATATACAACAAAATCGACTTTATACCTAAATATAAGGTTACGGAATTATTCCAAATGTACTGTCGTTATGCCACCATGGCTTTATATCAACTTCAATACGTTAAAAACGGTTAATTAACTTAAATATGTTAAACTAATGATTTGAAGCATTTCGATATCGATTGCTAAATGTGTATATACAACAAAATCGACTTTATACCTAAATATAAGATTACGGAATTATTCCAAATGTACTGTCGTTATGCCACCATGGCTTTATATCAACTTCAATACGTTAAAAACGGTTAATTAACTTAAATATGTTAAACTAATGATTTGAAGCATTTCGATATCGATTGCTAAATGCGTATATACAAGAAAATCGACTTTATACCTAAATATAAGATTGCGGAATTATTATAAATGCACTGCCGTTATGCTGCCATGGACTTATGCCAACTTCAGTTCTTTAAAGAAGGTTTATTAACTTAAATATGTTAAACTAATGATTTGAAGCATTTCGATATCGATTGCTAAATGAGTATATACAAGAAAATCGACTTTATACCTAAATAAAAGATTACAGAATTCTTCCAAATGTACTGTCGTTATGCCACCATGGCTTTATATCAACTTCAATACGTTAAAAACGGTTAATTAACTTAAATATGTTAAACTAATGATTTGAAGCATTTCGATATCGATTGCTAAATGCGTATATACAAGAAAATCGACTTTATACCTAAATATAAGATTGCGGAATTATTATAAATGCACTGCCGTTATGCTGCCATGGACTTATGCTAACTTCAGTTCTTTAAAGAAGGTTTATTAACTTAAATATGTTAAACTAATGATTTGAAGCATTTCGATATCGATTGCTAAATGTGTATATACAACAAAATCGACTTTATACCTAAATATAAGCTTACGGAATTCTTCTAAATGCACTGCCGTTATGCCGCCATGGCTTTATGTTAACTTCGGAGCGTTTAAGAAGTTTTATTAACTTAAATATGTTAAACATATGATTTGAAGATTTTCGAAATCGATTGCTAAATGAGTATATACAAGAAAATCGACTTTATACATAAATATATGATAACGGAATTCTTCAACATGCACTGCCGTTATGCCGCCATGGCTTTGTGTTAACTTCAGTGCGTTAAAGTAGGTTTGTTAACTTAAATTTGTTAAACTAATGATTTGAAGCATTTCGATTTCGATTACTTAATGAGTATATACAAGAAAATGGACTTTATACCTAAATATAAGATAACGGAATTCTTCTAAATGCTTTGCCGTTATGCCGTTAAAGCGTTTGTAGACTTCAGTAGGATAGAGAGGGTTAATTAGCTTAAATATGTTAAACTAATGATTTGAAGCATTTCGATATCGATTGCTAAATATGTATATACAACAAAATTGTCTTTATACCTAAATATAAGATTACGTAATTCTTCTAAATGCACTGCCGTTATGCCGTTAAGGCTTTACGTAGACTTAAGTAAGACAAAGAGGGTTAATTAACTTAAATATGTTAAACTAATGATTTGAGGCATTTCGATATCGATTGCTAAATGTGTATACAAGAAAATCGACTTTATACCTAAATATAAGATTACGGAATTCTTCCAAATGCACTGCCGTTATGCCGTTATTGTTTCATGTTAACTTCAGTTTTAAAGAAGGTTTATTAACTTAAATATGTTAAACTAATGATTTGAAGCATTTCGATATCGATTGCTAAATGAGTATATACAAGAAAATCGACTTTATACCTAAATAAAAGATTACAGAATTCTTCCAAATGTACTGTCGTTATGCCACCATGGCTTTATATCAACTTCAATACGTTAAAAACGGTTAATTAACTTAAATATGTTAAACTAATGATTTGAAGCATTTCGATATCGATTGCTAAATGCGTATATACAAGAAAATCGACTTTATACCTAAATATAAGATTGCGGAATTATTATAAATGCACTGCCGTTATGCTGCCATGGACTTATGCTAACTTCAGTTCTTTAAAGAAGGTTTATTAACTTAAATATGTTAAACTAATGATTTGAAGCATTTCGATATCGATTGCTAAATGTGTATATACAACAAAATCGACTTTATACCTAAATATAAGCTTACGGAATTCTTCTAAATGCACTGCCGTTATGCCGCCATGGCTTTATGTTAACTTCGGAGCGTTTAAGAAGCTTTATTAACTTAAATATGTTAAACATATGATTTGAAGATTTTCGAAATCGATTGCTAAATGAGTATATACAAGAAAATCGACTTTATACATAAATATATGATAACGGAATTCTTCAACATGCACTGCCGTTATGCCGCCATGGCTTTGTGTTAACTTCAGTGCGTTAAAGTAGGTTTGTTAACTTAAATTTGTTAAACTAATGATTTGAAGCATTTCGATTTCGATTACTTAATGAGTATATACAAGAAAATGGACTTTATACCTAAATATAAGATAACGGAATTCTTCTAAATGCTTTGCCGTTATGCCGTTAAAGCGTTTGTAGACTTCAGTAGGATAGAGAGGGTTAATTAGCTTAAATATGTTAAACTAATGATTTGAAGCATTTCGATATCGATTGCTAAATATGTATATACAACAAAATTGTCTTTATACCTAAATATAAGATTACGTAATTCTTCTAAATGCACTGCCGTTATGCCGTTAAGGCTTTACGTAGACTTAAGTAAGACAAAGAGGGTTAATTAACTTAAATATGTTAAACTAATGATTTGAGGCATTTCGATATCGATTGCTAAATGTGTATACAAGAAAATCGACTTTATACCTAAATATAAGATTACGGAATTCTTCCAAATGCACTGCCGTTATACCGTTATTGTTTCATGTTAACTTCAGTTAGTTAAAGAAGGTTTATTAACTTAAATATGTTAAACCAGTTATTTGAAGCATATCGATATCGATTGCTTAATGCATATATACAAGAAAATCGACTTTATACCTAAATATAAGATTACGGAATTCTTCCAAATGTACCGTCGTTATGCCACCGTGGCTTTATATCAACTTCAATATGTTGAAGAAGGTTAATTAACTTAAATATGTTAAACTAATGATTTGAGGCATTTCGATATCGATTTCTAAATGTGTATATACAAGAAAATCGACTTTATACCTAAATATATTATTACGGAATTCTTCTAAATGCACTGCCGTTAAGCCGTTATGGCTTTATGTTAACTTCAGTTCGTTAAAGAAGCTTTATTAACTTAGATATGTTACAACCAGTTATTAGAAGCATTTCGAAATCGATTGCTTAATGCATATATACAAGAAAATCGACTTTATACCTAAATATAAGATTACGGAATTCTTCCAAATGTACTGTCGTTATGCCTCCATGGCTTTATATGAACTTCAATATGTTAAGGAAGGTTAATTAACTTAAATATGTTAAACTAATGATTTGAGGCATTTCGATATCGATTGCTAAGTGCATATATACAAGAAAATCTTCCTTATACCTAAATATAACATAACGGAATTCTTCCAAATGTACTGTCGTTATGCCGTTATGGCTTTTATGAACTTAAAGTATGTTAAAGAAGGTTAATTAACTTAAATATGTTAAACTAATGATTTAAAGGCGTTTCGATATCGATTGCTAAATGTGTGTATACAAGAAAATCGACTTTAAAACCTAAATAAAATGATAACGGAATTCTTCAAACATGCACTGCCGTTATGCCGTAGGCTTTGTAACTTCAGTAAGTTAGAAAAGGGTTAATTAACTTAAATATGTTAAACTAATGATTTGAGGCATTTCGATATCGATTGCTAAATGTGTATATACAAGAAAATCGACTTTATACCTAAATATAAGATTACGGAATTCTTCCAAATGCACTGCCGTTATACCGTTATGGTTTTATGTAAACTTCAGTAAGTTAAAGAAGGTTAATTAACTTAAATATGTTAAACTAATGATTTGAAGCATTTCGATATCGATTGCTAAATGTGTATATACAAGGAAATCGGCTTTATACCAAAATATAAGAATACGGAATTCTTCTAAATGCACTGCCGTTATGCCGCCATGGCTTTAAGTCAACTTCTGTTCGTTAAAGAAGGTTAATTAACTTAAATATGTTAAACTAATGATTTGAAGCATTTCGATATCGATTGCTAAATGTGTATATACAAGAAAATCGACTTTATACCTAAATATAAGATTACGGAATTATTCCAAATGTACTGTCGTTATGCCACCATGGCTTTATATCAACTTCAATACGTTAAAAAGGTTAATTAACTTAAATATGTTAAACTAATGATTTGAAGCATTTCGATATCGATTGCTAAATGTGTATATACAACAAAATCGACTTTATACCTAAATATAAGATTACGGAATTATTCCAAATGTACTGTCGTTATGCCACCATGGCTTTATATCAACTTCAATACGTTAAAAACGGTTAATTAACTTAAATATGTTAAACTAATGATTTGAAGCATTTCGATATCGATTGCTAAATGCGTATATACAAGAAAATCGACTTTATACCTAAATATAAGATTGCGGAATTATTATAAATGCACTGCCGTTATGCTGCCATGGACTTATGCCAACTTCAGTTCTTTAAAGAAGGTTTATTAACTTAAATATGTTAAACTAATGATTTGAAGCATTTCGATATCGATTGCTAAATGAGTATATACAAGAAAATCGACTTTATACCTAAATAAAAGATTACAGAATTCTTCCAAATGTACTGTCGTTATGCCACCATGGCTTTATATCAACTTCAATACGTTAAAAACGGTTAATTAACTTAAATATGTTAAACTAATGATTTGAAGCATTTCGATATCGATTGCTAAATGCGTATATACAAGAAAATCGACTTTATACCTAAATATAAGATTGCGGAATTATTATAAATGCACTGCCGTTATGCTGCCATGGACTTATGCTAACTTCAGTTCTTTAAAGAAGGTTTATTAACTTAAATATGTTAAACTAATGATTTGAAGCATTTCGATATCGATTGCTAAATGTGCATATACAACAAAATCGACTTTATACCTAAATATAAGCTTACGGAATTCTTCTAAATGCACTGCCGTTATGCCGCCATGGCTTTATGTTAACTTCGGAGCGTTTAAGAAGCTTTATTAACTTAAATATGTTAAACATATGATTTGAAGATTTTCGAAATCGATTGCTAAATGAGTATATACAAGAAAATCGACTTTATACCTAAATATATGATAACGGAATTCTTCAACATGCACCGCCGTTATGCCGCCATGACTTTGTGTTAACTTCAGTGCGTTAAAGTAGGTTTGTTAACTTAAATTTGTTAAACTAATGATTTGAAGCATTTCGATTTCGATTACTTAATGAGTATATACAAGAAAATGGACTTTATACCTAAATATAAGATAACGGAATTCTTCTAAATGCTTTGCCGTTATGCCGTTAAAGCGTTTGTAGACTTCAGTAGGATAGAGAGGGTTAATTAGCTTAAATATGTTAAACTAATGATTTGAAGCATTTCGATATCGATTGCTAAATATGTATATACAACAAAATTGTCTTTATACCTAAATATAAGATTACGTAATTCTTCTAAATGCACTGCCGTTATGCCGTTAAGGCTTTACGTAGACTTATGTAAGACAAAGAGGGTTAATTAACTTAAATATGTTAAACTAATGATTTGAGGCATTTCGATATCGATTGCTAAATGTGTATACAAGAAAATCGACTTTATACCTAAATATAAGATTACGGAATTCTTCCAAATGCACTGCCGTTATACCGTTATTGTTTCATGTTAACTTCAGTTAGTTAAAGAAGGTTTATTAACTTAAATATGTTAAACCAGTTATTTGAAGCATATCGATATCGATTGCTTAATGCATATATACAAGAAAATCGACTTTATACCTAAATATAAGATTACGGAATTCTTCCAAATGTACCGTCGTTATGCCACCGTGGCTTTATATCAACTTCAATATGTTGAAGAAGGTTAATTAACTTAAATATGTTAAACTAATGATTTGAGGCATTTCGATATCGATTTCTAAATGTGTATATACAAGAAAATCGACTTTATACCTAAATATATTATTACGGAATTCTTCTAAATGCACTGCCGTTAAGCCGTTATGGCTTTATGTTAACTTCAGTTCGTTAAAGAAGCTTTATTAACTTAGATATGTTACACCAGTTATTAGAAGCATTTCGAAATCGATTGCTTAATGCATATATACAAGAAAATCGACTTTATACCTAAATATAAGATTACGGAATTCTTCCAAATGTACTGTCGTTATGCCTCCATGGCTTTATATGAACTTCAATATGTTAAGGAAGGTTAAATAACTTAAATATGTTAAACTAATGATTTGAGGCATTTCGATATCGATTGCTAAATGTGTATATACAAGAAAATCGACCTTATACCTAAATATAAGATTACGGAATTCTTCCAAATGTACTGTCGTTATGCCGCCATGGCTTTATATGAACTTCAATATGTTAAAGAAGGTTAATTAACTTCAATATGTTAAACTAATGATTTTAGGCATTTCGATATCGATTGCTAAATGTGTATATACAAGAAAATCGACTTTATACCTAAATATAAGATTACGGAATTCTTCCAAATGCACTGCCGTTATACCGTTATGGTTTTATGTTAACTTCAGTTAGTTAAAGAAGGTTTGTTAACTTAAATATAATAAACCAGTTATTTGAAGCATTTCGATATCGATTGGTTAATGCATATATACAAGAAAATTGACTTTATACCTAAATATAAGATAACGTAATTCTTCTAAATGCTTTGCCGTTATACCGTTATGGTTTTATGTTAACTTCAGTTAGTTAAAGAATCTTTATTAACTTTAATATGTTAAACTAATGATTTGAAGATTTTCGAAATCGATTGCTAAGTGCATATATACAAGAAAATCTTCCTTATACCTAAATATAACATAACGGAATTCTTCCAAATGTACTGTCGTTATGCCGCCATGGCTTTATATGAACTTCAATATGTTAAAGAAGGTTAATTAACTTAAATATGTTAAACTAATGATTTGAGGCGTTTCGATATCGATTGCTAAATGTGTGTATACAAGAAAATCGACTTTATACCTAAATATAAGATTACGGAATTCTTCCAAATGCACTGCCGTTATACCGTTATGGTTTTATGTAAACTTCAGTAAGATAAAGAAGGTTAATTAACTTAAATATGTTAAACTAATGATTTGAAGCATTTCGATATCGATAGCTAAATGTGTATATACAAGGAAATCGGCTTTATACCTAATATAAGAATACAGAATTCTTCTAAATGCACTGCCGTTATGCCGCCATGGCTTTAAGTCAACTTCTGTTCGTTAAAGAAGGTTAATTAACGTAAATATGTTAAATTAATGATTTGAAGCATTTCGATATCGATTGCTAAATGTGTATATACAAGAAAATCGACTTTATGCCTAAATATAAGACTACGGAATTATGGCTTTATGTCAACTTCAGTTCGCTAAAGGAGGTTTATTAACTTAAATATGTGAAACAATTTATCTGAAGCATTTCGATATCGATTGCGAAATGTGTATATACAAGAAAATCGACTTTATACCTAAATATAAAATTATAACATTACGGAATTCTTCTAAATGCACTGCCGTTATACCGTTAAGGCTTTATGTAGACTTCAGTATGCTAAAAAATGTTTATTAACTTAATATGTTAAACTTATGATTTGAGGCAATTCGGTATCGATAGCAAAATGTGTATAAACAAAAAAATCGACTTTATACCTAAATATAAGATTACGGAATTCTTCTAAATGCACTGCCGTTATGCCGCCATGGCTTTATATCACCTTCATTACGTTTAAGAAGGTTAACTAACTTAAATATGTTAAACTAATGATTTGAAGCATTTCGGTATCGATTGTTAAATGTGTATGTACAACAAAATCAACTTTTTACCTAAATATAAGATAACGGAATGTATATAAATATACTGCCAATATGGCTTTATGTAAACTTCAGTAAGATAAAGAAGGTTAGTTAACTTAAATATGTTAAACTAATGATTTGCAGCATTTCGTTATCGATTGCTAAATGTGAATATTTAAGAAAATCGACTTCATACTTAAATATACGATAACGGAATTCTTCTAAATGCACTGCCGTTAGGCCGCCATGGCTTTATATCACCTTCATTACGTTAAAGAAGGTTAACTAACTTAAATATGTTAAACTAATGATTTGAAGCATTTCGATGTCGATTGCTAAATGTGTATATACAAGGAAATCGACTTTATACCTGAATATAAGATTACGGAATTCTTCCAAAGGCACTGCCGTTATACCGTTATGGTTTTATGTTAACTTCAGTTAGTTAAAGAATCTTTATTAACTTTAATATGTTAAACTAATGATTTGAAGATTTTCGAAATCGATTGCTAAGTGCATATATACAAGAAAATCTTCCTTATACCTAAATATAACATAACGGAATTCTTCCAAATGTACTGTCGTTATGCCGCCATGGCTTTATATGAACTTCAATATGTTAAAGAAGGTTAATTAACTTAAATATGTTTAACTAATGATTTGAGGCGTTTCGATATCGATTGCTAAATGTGTGTATACAAGAAAATCGACTTTATACCTAAATATAAGATTACGGAATTCTTCCAAATGCACTGCCGTTATACCGTTATGGTTTTATGTTAACTTCAGTTAGTTAAAGAATCTTTATTAACTTTAATATGTTAAACTAATGATTTGAAGATTTTCGAAATCGATTGCTAAGTGCATATATACAAGAAAATCTTCCTTATACCTAAATATAAGATAACGGAATTCTTCCAAATGTACTGTCGGTATTCCGCCATGGCTTTATATGAACTTCAATATGTTAAAGAAGGTTAATTAACTTAAATATGTTAAACTAATGATTTGAGGCATTTCGATATCGATTGCTAAATGTGTATATACAAGGAAATCGACTTTATACCTGAATATAAGATTACGGAATTCTTCCAAAGGCACTGCCGTTATACCGTTATGGTTTTATGTTAACTTCAGTTAGTTAAAGAAGCTTTATTAACTTAAATATGTTAAACTAATGATTTGAAGATTTTCGAAATCGATTGCTAAGTGCATATATACAAGAAAATCTTCCTCATACCTATTATTACGGAATTCTTCCAAATGTACTGTCGTTATGCCGCCATGGCTTTATATGAACTTCAATATGTTAAAAAAGGTTAATTAACTTAAATATGTTAAACTAATTATTTGAGGCATTTCGGTATCGATTGCTAAATGTGTATATACAAGAAAATCGACTTTATAGCTAAATATAAGATTACGGAATTCTTCCAAATGCACTGCCGTTTTACCGTTATGGTTTTATGTTAACTTCAGTTAGTTAAAGAAGGTTTATTAACTTAAATATGTTAAACCATTTATTTGAAGCATTTCGATATCGATTGCTTAATGCATATATACAAGGAAATTGACTTTATACCTAAATATAAGATAACGTAATTCTTCTAAATGCTTTGCCGTTATGCCGTTAAGGCGTTAGTAGACTTCAGTAATATAAAGAGGATTAATTAACTTAAATATGTTAAACTAATGATTTGAGGCATTTCGATATCGATTTCTAAATGAGTATATACAAGAAAATCGACTTTATACCTAAATATAAGATTACGTAATTCTTCTAAATGCTTTGCCGCTATGCAATTAAGGCGTTTGTAGACTTCAAAAAGATAAATAAGGTTAATTAACTTAAATATGTTAAACTAATGATTTGAGACATTTCGATATCGATTGCTAAATGTGTATGTACAAGAAAATCGACTTTGTACCTAAATATATGATAACGGAATTCTTCTACGTGCACTGCCATTATGCCGTTAAGGCGTTTGTAGACTTCAGTAAGATAAAGGGGGTTAATTAACTTAAATATGTTACACTAATGATTTGAGGCACTTCGATATCGATTGCTAAATGTGTAAATACCAGAAAATCGACTTAATACCTAAATATAAGATTACGTAATTCTTCTAAATGCTTTGCCGTTATGCAATTAAGGCGTTTGTAGACTTCAAAAAGATAAATAAGGTTAATTAACTTAAATATGTTAAACTAATGATTTGAGACATTTCGATATCGATTGCTAAATGTGTATGTACAAGAAAATCGACTTTGTACCTAAATATATGATAACGGAATTCTTCTACGTGCACTGCCATTATGCCGTTAAGGCGTTTGTAGACTTCAGTAAGATAAAGGGGGTTAATTAACTTAAATATGTTACACTAATGATTTGAGGCACTTCGATATCGATTGCTAAATGTGTAAATACAAGAAAATCGACTTAATACCTAAATATAAGATTACGGGATTCTTCCAAATGCACTGCCGTTATGCCGTTAAGGCTTTTGTAGACTTTAGTAAGATAAAGAGGGTTAATTAGCTTAAATATGTTAAACTAATGATTTGAAGCATTTCGATATCGATTGCTAAATGTGTATATACAACAAAATCGACTTTATACCTAAATATAAGATTACGTAATTCTTCTAAATGCTTTGCCGTTATGCCGTTAAGGCGTTTGTAGACTTCGGTAAGATAAAGGGGGTTAATTTCCTTAAATATGTTAAACTAATGATTTGAAGCATTTCGATTTCGATTGCTAAATGAGTATATACAAGAAAATCGACTTTATACCTAAATATAAGATTACGTTATTCTTCTAACTGCTTTGCCGTTATGCAATTAAGGCGTTTGTAGACTTCAGCAAGATAAAGAGGGTTAATTAACTTAAATATGTTAAATTAATGATTAGAGGCATTTCGATATCGATTGCTTAATGTGTATATACAAGAAAATCGACTTTATACCTAAATATAAGATTACGTAATTCTTCTCAATGCTTTGCCGTTATGCCGTTAAAACGTTTGTAGACTTCAGTAAGATAACGACGGTTAATTAACTTAAATATGTTAAACTAATGATTTGAAGCATTTCTATATCGATTGCTAAATGAGTATATACAAGAAAATCGACTTTATACCTAAATATAAGATAACGTATTTCTTCTAAATGCTTTGCCGTTATGCCGTTAAGATGTTTGTAGACTTTAGTAAGATAAATAGGGTTAATTAACTTAAACATGTTAAACTAATGATTTGAGGCATTTCGATTTCGATTGCTAAATGAGTATATACAAGAAAATCGACTTTATGCCTAAATATAAGATTACGTTATTCTTCTAAATGCTTTGCCGTTATGCAATTAAGGCGTTTGTAGACTTCAGTAAGATAAAGGGGGTTAATTAATTTAAATATGTTAAACTAATGATTTGAGGCATTTCGATATCGATTGCTAAATGTGTATATACAAGGAAATCGACTTTATAGCTAAATAAAAGATTACGGAATTCTTCCAAAGGTACTGCCGTTATACCGTTATGGTTTTATGTTAACTTTAGTTAGTTAATGAAGGTTTATTAACTTAAATATGTTAAACCAGTTATTTGAAGCATTTCGATATCGATTGCTCAATGCATATATACAAGGAAATTGACTTTATACCTAAATATGAGATAACGTAATTCTTCTAAATGCTTTGCCGTTATGCCGTTAAGGCGTTTGTAGACTTCAGTAATATAAAGAGGGTTAATTAACTTAAATATGTTAAACTAATGATTTGAGGCATTTCGATATCGATTGCTAAATGAGTATATACAAGAAAATCGACTTTATACCTAAATATAAGATTACGTAATTCTTCTAAATGCTTTGCCGTTATGCAATTAAGGCGTTTGTAGACTTCAAAAAGATAAAGAAGGTTAATTAACTTAAATATGTTAAACTAATGATTTGAGGCATTTCGATATCGATTGCTAAATGTGTATGTACAAGAAAATCGACTTTGTACCTAAATATATGATAACGGAATTCTTCTACGTGCACTGCCGTTATGCCGTTAAGGCGTTTGTAGACTTCAGTAAGATAAAGGGGGTTCATTAACTTAAATATGTTACACTAATGATTTGAGGCATTTCGATATCGATTGCAAAATGTGTAAATACAAGAAAATCGACTTAATACCTAAATATAAGATTACGGAATTCTTCCAAATGCACTGCCGTTATGCCGTTAAGGCGTTTGTAGACTTTAGTAAGATAAAGAGGGTTAATTAGCTTAAATATGTTAAACTAATGATTTGAAGCATTTCGATATCGATTGCTAGATGTGTATATACAACAAAATCGACTTTATACCTAAATATAAGATTACGTAATTCTTCTAAATGCTTTGCCGTTATGCAATTAAAACGTTTGTAGACTTCAGTAAGATAAAGAGGGTTAATTAACTTAAATATGTTAAACCAATGATTTGAAGAATTTCTATATCGATTGCTAAATGTGTATATACAACAAAATCGACTTTATACCTAAATATAAGATTACGTAATTCTTCTAAATGCTTTGCCGTTATGGCGTTAAGGCATTTGTAGACTTCAGTAAGATAAAGGGGGTTAATTACCTTAAATATGTTAAACTAATGATTTGAAGATTTTCGAAATCGATTGCTAAGTGCATATATACAAGAAAATCTTCCTTATACCTAAATATAAGATAACGGAATTCTTCCAAATGTACTGTCGTTATGCCGCCATGGCTTTATATGAACTTAAATATGTTAAAGAAGGTTAATTAACTTAAATATGTTAAACTAATGATTTGAGGCATTTCGATATCGATTGCTAAATGTGTATATACAAGGAAATCGACTTTATACCTGAATATAAGATTACGGAATCCTTCCAAAGGCACTGCCGTTATACCGTTATGGTTTTATGTTAACTTCAGTTAGTTAAAGAAGCTTTATTAACTTAAATATGTTAAACTAATGATTTGAAGATTTTCGAAATCGATTGCTAAGTGCATATATACAAGAAAATCTTCCTTATACCTATCATTACGGAATTCTTCCAAATGTACTGTCGTTATGCCGCCATGGCTTTATATGAACTTCAATATGTTAAAAGAGGTTTATTAACTTAAATATGTTAAACTAATGATTTGAGGCATTTCGATATCGATTGCTAAATGTGTATATACACGAAAATCGACTTTATAGCTAAATATAAGATTACGGAATTCTTCCAAAGGCACTGCCGTTATACCGTTATGGTTTTATGTTAACTTTAGTTAGTTAAAGAAGGTTTATTAACTTAAATATGTTAAACCAGTTATTTGAAGCATTTCGATATCGATTGCTCAATGCATATATACAAGGAAATTGACTTTATACCTAAATATGAGATAACGTAATTCTTCTAAATGCTTTCCCGTTATGCCGTTAAGGCGTTTGTAGACTTCAGTAATATAAAGAGGGTTAATTAACTTAAATATGTTAAACTAATGATTTGAGGCATTTCGATATCGATTGCTAAATGAGTATATACAAGAAAATCGACTTTATACCTAAATATAAGATTACGTAATTCTTCTAAATGCTTTGCCGTTATGCAATTAAGGCGTTTGTAGACTTCAAAAAGATAAAGAAGGTTAATTAACTTAAATATGTTACACTAATGATTTGAGGCATTTCGATATCGATTGCTAAATGTGTAAATACAAGAAAATCGACTTAATACCTAAATATAAGATTACGGAATTCTTTCAAA